>CAWUFW010024116.1:0-65341 GCA_963921515.1 Calotriton arnoldi
ATCATCTCATACGCTGACGACACCCAGCTTATGTTTACCATGGGCCAAGACCTAGAATCAGAGAAAGAGCGCTTCTCTGCCGGATTGATAGCAATCTCTAACTGTATGACTGAGAATTGTCTCCAGCTTAATCCAGAAAAAATGGAGATTATGCTACTTGGTAGAGCACCGGCCATCTTGACGGACGACTGGTGGCCCCATCAATTGGGTGCCATCCCCGTGCCTAAACAAAAGGTAAAAAACCTAGGAATAAAACTTGATCAAGCCCTAACAATGAAAGACCATATTGCTGCCATCACAAGCTCCTGCTATTACAATATGCGTCTCCTGCGCAGAATATTCCCCTTCCTCCCCACAAACGCCCGTAGAACCCTGGTACAGGCTATGGTGATCAGCAGACTGGTCTATGGGAATGCTCTACTGGCCGAAGTGGGTGATACCCTGCTGACGAAGCTGCAGGTGGTCCAGAACACCGCAGCTAGGCTTATTCTTAACTGCCCTTCTGGCACCCCTTCTGCGCCCTTGCTTAGGGAACTGCACTGGCTCCCAGTGAAGAAGCGTTCCCATTTCAAAATATGTTGCCTCCCATATAATGCCCTGAGAGGCAATGGTCCATGCTATCTTCAAAAAAAACTTACCACCTACGTCCCCAGCCGAAGTCTTCGATCAAGTACCCAATACCTTTTGTGCGTACCCCGAATCCGTCACACCGTTACCGGGGGTAAGGCTTTTTTATATTGTGCCCCACGGTACTGGAACAACCTACCCATAGCACTGCGAGAGATCCCCACATATAGCAAATTCAGGAAATAACTAAAAGCTTATCTCTATTAAACTTACCTGGTCTGCTCCTCCGGTCATGGATCTGCAACAGCGCCGAGATGCCCCCGGGTGATACGTGCGCTATAGCAAATAACGCTAACATAACATAACATAACACTAAGGCAAGTCCATTTGACCATACGATTTCTGCTTGGGGGCGTACGTACAGATTACAAAGTGTAGGGCTCAAAGACGAGCCCTGTGGTACTCCGCATTGTAATGGATGGATGGTTGAAAAGAATGAGCCTTCACACACCTGGAAGCTCCTGTAACCCAGGAAGGCTTCCAGCCACTTGATGGCGCCCCCTGAGATTCCAACTTCTAGGGTAGTATGTGACACAGTGTCGAAGGCAACGCTGAGATCTAACATTATCTTTGTTGCTGAACCACCTTGATCAAAAATTGAACGTAGTTCCTCGGTCATTACCAGTAGCGCAGTCTCTGTACTACAGCCGGATCTGAAGCCTGTCTGGGTGGGGTGGAGAATGTCATGAGTTTCCAGAAAACTGGAATGATGTTTATTGACATGTTTTTCTATTAGTTTGCTTACTTCCGGGAGCAAGGAGATGGATCTGTAGCTATCAGCCAGAAGGGGATTCGCAGTCGACTTTTTTAGGAGTGGCTTTACTATCGTATTTCTCCCTGCCTGGGGAATATGGCCACTTTCCAGGGAGTGGTTAAGAATGTTCATAAGGATGGACAAGAAGACATTGCCACCTAGACCTAAAATATCAGGAGGAGCCAGATCCAAAGGAGATCCTGATTTGATTGATTTTAAAGTAGATTCCATGGTTTCGTGGTTCATTGCAGGAAAATCTGACAGGGTGGGACCAGGCCACTGCCTTGCTAGAGAAATAGCATTAGGTTATAAGGGAACAAGGCAGAAAACTTTATTAACTTTGCTAAGACAAAAGTTAGCAAGCATGTTACAGTGCTCACTTGAAGGTGGGGGACCTATGGAGTGTAAGGGAAGATTTATGAAGTCCTGGGCTACCTTAAATAATACCTTGGAGGAATTGGAGGCAGCTTCTATTTTTTCCTTGAAGTGGGCAATTCTGGCCTGTCTTATGGCTCGTTTGTAATTCTTTATAGCCACTCTGTAGCAATGTTTATTGTTGTTATTGTATTTTTTCCTCCATTCTCACGCCCTCTATTTTGCTTCTCTTTTTAACGGAGTCAGCTCTGGAGTATACCAAGTGGCCTTATTTTTTGTCTTATTTTGTTTAGCAAGTTTACAGGGGATTCATGGCTCTAAGGTGTTACTAAGCCATCTCTCAAACGTGTTGTATTTTTCCGCTGTGTCATCATTTAGAGTAGGAACCGATTCAGTGTCAGTCCATTTCCTTACATTGAGCTTGGACCATAAGCACCTAGGTGTTTGAGAGGGCTGCTGCTTGGCTGATGTTTTGGAAACTTCAAAGCAGAAAGGATCTTAGTGATGGTCGGACCATACAATTGGATTGTGTCATCTGTCGCTAGATCATTGAAGTTTGTAACAACAGGGTCTAGTAGATGCCCTCGATTGTGCGTAGAAGACTTTACAATTTGGCATTGTTGTAGTGTTTCTAAATCTTGGATAAGCATCTTCGCAGTATCACACCATTATGCTTAAAATGCATGTTAAGATCCCTAAAAGGATAAAATCTTCTTTTGGAGGCTCCATTCACCCACTAAATCCTGTAGGGAGGCAGACCCAAGGGGGCGATAGATTACAATGCATGAGAAGGTAAAGGTCAGAACAAACTCCAGCGAGAACTGAACACTCTCACAGCCCTGCATGTCTATGGGCGTAAAGTTGCCAGTGTATTCCTTCTTGAAAATTATAGCCACCCCTCCTTCTCTTCTATCTTCCCTATTCCTACTCGCTATTGAGTAGCCAGGTGGGAGAGTCATGACTTTGTCTGGGGTTGACTCATTTTTTGCCGATGTTCCGGTTAGAATCATGGTGTTGGGTCTCTTCTCCTCTAAGAAGATAAATGGCTCAGTACTGTGTTTCGTGAGGGATCTGCAGTTTAATAAATACATCTGCTTCTTCTGGTAGTGACACAATATTTTAGGCAATTTGGTCCTAATGGTCAGTGTAGTGTAATGTCCTACCTTCCAATTACAATTTGTGCAAGTTGAAGGAATATCGGGCAATGGTATTAAATTCCTACATTTGTTTACCTTAAGCTTGTCAATTTCAAGCAGTGCTTCTGATGAATAGGTAACTCCCATATTAAACAAGCATTGGCATAGCCAATAGGTCTCGCCTTTGGGACCTTATAAGTGTTTAGCCATGCAACACTTGATGTTGTTGCACCAAGGATATTGTGCTGGATAACTAAACACTTATAAGGTCCCAAAGGCGAGACCTATTGGCTATGCCAATGCTTGTTTACTGTTGATTTTCGTGATATTAACATTGACGGCAACGAGTTCAAATCCATGCAGAGTTCCATATATTGCAAAACACTTACAAAGCGTGTCCTCACAAGTTCAAACTGCCCCAATTTGCCAACATGGATCACTTTTTAGCCGTATAATTCACGAAATAGGGGACACCTTTATGTTGGTGCCTTGGCCTATTTTCTGTCTCAATCCAACCCTGCCAACATTGGCATTTTCTGCCCCCCACCTTCACCCCTCCCCATGTGAAAGTCTCTTCCTATTGTCACCAGCATTTGAGACACTGGCAGATGCGTAAATCAAATTCCTTCCCTATGCCTCTTTGCCTCTGTGGTTCACCCTATTTATTGATTTTCTACAGAGCTGCACTGGCCGTTGTGCTTTTTTTTTACTGCTACACGAGACGCCACTAACTAAAAATATCTTCAGTTCCAACATTGGAACACTGAAAGGAGGTTTCGCAGTGCTTAATGTGTAAAAGAATAAGTGTCGGTGCCCAGGTCATTGCTAAGAAGTCCATGGCGGCGAAAAGTAAATGTTGGCTCGCTGCATACCAAGGCTATGTAGTTTTGAAGCCACCTCATACCTCTTTATTCCACCCCCAAACAGTACAGTACCTGCCTCTCTATCTCACGCTTGCAGGTTCCTGTTTTCTCCGTTTGTGACGAGTTTTCCGTCTATCTTTCTCCTTCTTTCTCGTTGTGCTCCCCCCCCCCGCTCTCGAGAAATGTCCGATGAGGTAAAAATAAGTGCCCGTCGCAAATAATGAGGCTCAAATCAAGCACTGGTTGCCCCTCTGGGAATCTAAACGCGATCCTATGGTGAAACAGCAGACCCTGTATGTACGATAAATTAATTTAGATACACAAATCTCTTAAATGTCTTCATTTCTTTTTTTCTTTTTTTTTTTGCATATTTATATAGCGCGAACTCGACCCGAAGGTATTGGAGCGCTTTACACGAGCACCGCATTTACATTACACATCCAGGCACGGGGAGATTAAGTGATTTGCCCAGAATCACAGGATGTGGACGCAACCCTGAGGCTCGAACCCTGGTTTCCAGCACCAAAGTCGCCAGTCTAGCCGACGGACCACATCCCCTTCCCTCCATGCCCACAAGCATTAAGAATAACTACTACCCGGTTCATTATACTTATTTTATCGCCCTGGGAAGGAAGAAGTGCCAGGGAATCCCTGCTGGGATTTCAAACTAAGTATTTGACAGCATAATGTTTGCCGAAATTTCTCATAAAATGTCGGCCTCGTGCTCGTATTTTCACGGGTTATCGCTGAACCAGAAGGCGCTGCAGTCAATCTGACATTCGGTCTGTGCTGGTCGCCCCAGAATGCCAGGCTGTGTCTGGGGATGAAGGCGCCTGGCCTGCGGACGTCTGCGGCCAGCGCAGCCACTCGCCCATGTCAGCTAATTCCATTTCGGATGATGGAAAACCAATTTCTCTCCTCGTGTCAATATCCCGGTGTCAGCTAGGCGTTCCCCCTAACCAGAGCCCTCGGCGGGGAGTAATTCCCCTGCCCAGCTCTCCACACGCCGAGCTGCACGAAAATAAACATCAGAGCTCGGTGACGATAAGACTGCCATTTTAGGTTTCGGTGGGGAAAGAAAATGCATTTCATTGATCATCTGTCTCGGCCAGACCTTTGAGTGATGATTGTACACCCTGGTCCCGCAGAGACGTCTTGACACGTAGTGTAAAAAAATAAAAAAAGACGATTAAGCAGGGTCGGCAATCGCAGCACCAAGGCAGCAGGGGGAGGGGAGAGAGGAGGGGGCCTGCGCCTGTTTCCCTTGCGGGAGCGAGCAGGAACCATCTGTTTGTAATTAACAGATGGTTTGAAAGCTCGCTCCCGCAGAAATCACAAACGTGCACGCGTTGCCATTCAAAGCAATGCAACGCGTGCACGTTTTAAGCCAAAGCGGAATCGATTTCAAGAGGTCTCTTTCCTATGTAGCGCATGCGCGCTGCGTAGGCGAGACCTAAAAATGTGCATGGTCTCTGGCCCCGGCTGGACGCGGATTGGCCTGCCGCGCCGCAGTATGCCTTAAGTACCGGACTGGACACAGCTTAAACGACTAGACTGCACTTCAAAATGGCAGTTCTTGTCTCAGATAATGGCAACCAGGAAGTGGCTGTAGGTGGCACTGAACACGGCCACAATTAAAAAGGTAAAAACGGCCCCTGCCCTCCACCCCTAATAATGCGCAACCAAGACACCGTAAAACACAATAAAATGCCCAAAAACATAAAAGAGTTCACCCAATTCAATAATTTAAGCAGATTTAGAAGCACCTTAACAGTAATAGCATAATTTAAGAGATGTCGGCAACCGAGAGAGTTGTAAAAAAGTACATAGTACATTTTGCCTTCTGTCATAACTTCAATGTTGTAAAAAAAAGTCTCTCTACTCCTGATAGACTCAAGTTAGAGTAGTGGTATAGGGAATATACTTTTAAACCCTTCCCACTGTTACACATAACATCATAACCAACTTAAGTTATTATTCCTGTATGCCATAAACGATCCCCCTTAGCTGAAATACTCCTACATCAATAGCTCTTATCCATCTCATATCTCAGGAAGGACTATCCTTAACCCAAGGTGTGGAGACTGGTGGTCACCCACTATGAGTACACATAAACAAAGAAATAGGCAGTCCGGGATAGAAAACTGCACCACCTTACTATACACAAATAATAGATATACTTCAAGATTCAGGTTGCCCACCTCCCTGGTCCACTGCCTTGGGACCATACAAATCTAATACATTTAAAAAGCACACAGAGAGGCAACACAATATAAAAAAATGCACAAATGCACAGTAAGTGAATCAATCCAGACTCTTCAGTCGTATGCGGTATATTCTTTTTAATGTCGCAAGATGATTGAACACAGCAGCCGCAATACAGCCAACGCGTTTCGCCCCAATGGGGCTTCCTCAGAGCTTTGCAACAGTACGTAAATCTTTCATCAGTTCCCAATAATGGATATGATAAATTCCTCAATTTATTCGACACTTAAAATCAGTGGTTCCCAATTGCTTAAAATATGTGAAATCCGCAATTTGTGTTGCGAAATCCAGGTTAATATTTCTCGTATGTTCACTATGATAGGTGAAACTCCAAATATTGAAAGTTTATTTCATCAATGGCCCCAGTAAGACGCCGTGCCTCTCAACCCGCCGCCGGCCTTGAACATTCAACTATGAGTAGTAGACAGAGACTCCAGGGAAACCCTCATGTTAAAGTCTGGTCTTGGACCTCTGTTTTTGAGAGTATCCAATAGATACATGGTCCAGTCAGCTGCTCGTCATCTGTTATGTCTGTCTACATATATGCTTCATCTTTGTTCTTGTCAATAGTCTAGTCTAATCTCCCACGACTCATTGCCTCACTGCCATTCTATACATATTTAGTTTGCGGAAATCACAAACTCAGTTCTACATGTACAAGACATTAATCCTGGAACCTTAATAGAGAGTGCAGCCAGAGGCATAGTTATCATTGGTGCTGCCTCTGTAGTGGCACAGGGCTTAGAAGTTGGATAGACCAATGAGCTGTACTGGCTACCTTTATACTTATTGAGATGTAAACACTGCCTTCAGGAGAAGACAGTATGTTATTAAAGTTGTTTTACATCCATTTTTACTCCAGAAAAGAGGGTTTCATCCTCCTTTTTAGGTCCGGCGTCTGAGACATCTTTAGCTGTCTCAATAGACTATTGTTTTTTTTAACATATGCATATAGGGTTTTTTGGCAGAGGTATTTATCCATTGGTTTGTTAAACTGCCATTCACACTTTGCTTTTACCCACCACAGCACAGAGTATGGGGCAGGTGGTCAGCCTACTTCAGTCACTGGCCTCCCTCTGTGTGAGTGACAGCATTTTGGTCTTGCAAAATGTGTAGATCCGCTATATGAGTAGTTCTAGGGCAGGACTACAATGTGTGATTTATTTTAAACAATCCTTTTGAATAGCTACTTGTGATCGCTTGTCTCAGTGAATGGGATCGCAATTTACCAAAAAATGTGTCACAAATCTGTGCGTGCCCCATGACTTAAGAGGTCAGCACGGGCAGCTGGTCTAACAGGATACACAGAAAACTGTACAGGCAAATATAATGTCAAAGAAAATAGCAAATGCATATTGTAAACAGCTTCAACTATTAGTGCCCCATCCCTGTCTTTAAAGCAAAAGAAGACAAATAATGCAGAGGATTTCCAGCACCGCCCTCGAAGCTTAGAGCGCAGCTCTGCCTCACAATTCACGTGTTTCAAAAAGAGAAAGGGGAGAAAAAAGCCCTCCTGAGGATTTGCACACTTAAACTGTCAACCTACTACATCACATTCCTGCTTATGATTTTGCAATATATAGCAATCATTAAAGGAGGTGCAGAAAGAGGGGGTGCAGAAAGAGCAAGCATGAGAAAAGTACAAGCTAATAAAACCGCAGTGCTCCTTGCAACCAGCATAGACAACAGAAGCAGGGGAAATTATACACCAGCCTCCTATTATCACGACAGCTGTTCTTTCTTCAGCAGATGTCCTGCCAGAGGTGTGTAGCTAAAATAGTGCAGCAGGTGTAGTGATACCAGAGCCCAGCGGCCGTAGGGCCTACCGAACCCCAATTATAACTGTAACCAGCAATGGATAGGGGGTCCATTTTACTTCCTTTCACCAGGGCCAGCACCTTTGCTACATCTCTGTGTCCTGGGATAGCAGCTCTGTTGTATTCTATTTCCTTGGTTACGGTATAGAATGAGAATGTACCAGGGGTTCCAGCTGGAGATTCGAGGTCCGGCAGTTATGCGGAGACTTTGGATCTAGGCTGGCGTGTCAGGTTGATGCTGTGTACTTCAGAAGAATAAAGAAGTCTTCTTCGTACTTCCTGCTCCTGTACTTATTCAAGATACCCATTACAATTGGCGACGATTGGGATTGGACTTTCGAAGTACACCCTACAGCTCTTCCTACTCCTCTTTGGGACTTCATAAATTTTACCGGCGTGTGGAACGTAGATTCCCTGACTGTCATCTGCAAAACTCAGGCGGACTCTAGCGCAAGTGTGGCGTGTTGGCGACAGGTCGTATATTTCCTTTTGGCCCTTTTTCCTCAAGTTTTCAGACCTGACCTTCACCTAACTGCCACTTTCGCGAGCGCATTGTCCTACCTGCACGCACAGTCAGAATCTTCACTCCCGGACATTCTGCTGCTTCCCGGCCATTCCTCGCTGTCCCATCTCCAGCTCAGCTTACGTCGTCACGTCCTCACGTAAGGGTGACACGGGGTCACGCAACGTGCCGCCATCTTGGGAAGGCACTTCCATCAATTACCATCATTGTTCTACATAGCAACTGAGCGCGCACCTTCAGTCATTGAATCCCGATTGCTTTTCATTTCCTCACGCTAAAGTCGGTGACGCGCACATCTTTTCATCAGTTGAGCGTGCACCTCCAGTTTCCTTGCCTAAACAAAATCGGTGACACGCACACCTTTCATATTTTCTTAAACAAGGAACTTTGCGTGCATCTTTATTTTAAAGAAACTCGGTGACACGCACACCTTCACCATTTAAGCGTGCACCTTTATAATAAGAAAATCAGTGACACGCACACTTTCACTATTTTAAAGTGCCACAAGTGGATATTCAATTTGCGTGCAAAGTCGGTGACACGCACACCTTAGCACCTTTATTTTTCCCATCTCCCAGTGACATCTACGCTGTTTCTTATCCTCGTGCTTAATTTTTATCCTTTTGTGGCATCTTTATTTATTATCCTACGGTAGCATCTTTTTATTTGGTAATGCACACTGTTTTTCCAATTTATGGAATTGTTTCCTTACTCAACACATTTTAGGTAACTCATCCTAGTGGTTGCAATTTTAATCCTTATACAAATTGAACTCCTTATAATGCAAAATTTCACTTGCCCCCCACACTTTTTACCAGAACCAGGTATTCCTAAAACAAAATGGAAGCAATGGTTTAAAGGTTTCACCAGCTATATAATAGCCTTAGACGGGCGAAATTTGATCCAATTAGGAAACTAGCTCTCCTTTACAATAATCTTGGTTCTGAAGGTCAACGCATTTTTGATCATTTGCCGTTAGCCACCCAACCTGATGAAACTGATTGGGATACGTACAAAGAGGCAGTGTGTAGACTTGCTAACTATTTTATTGATGAAACCAGTGTAGTAGTGGAGAGGCACAAGTTTTACACTAGACGTCAATTTGAATTTGAGTCCATAGACACTTTTTAGCTGAATTGAGAGTTTTAATTGCCACATGTGAATTTGATGGCAACATTGATTCCTATTTAAGGGACCAACTAATTGTAAACTGTTTTAAAAAAAAAGTACAGGAAAGACTACTTTGTTGTAGGAACCCCTCTTTGAATGAAACTCTGGAGTTAGCTAGGGGTATTGAAAGATCAGTTGTAGCACAAAAAGTACTAAATAAAGCTGTAACTGAACCTGTAACAGAACCAGTGTACGCTTTAAGCACCAAACCTAAATTTAATTACAACAAGCCCAAAGAGTACAAGAAGCAAAATGCTTGTTATAGATGCGGATCTCTTACACACTTAGCCAATGCTAAGAATTGCCCTGCTCTTGGTAAACTTTGTATTAATTGCAAGAAGCATGGTCATTTCACACGCATGTGTAAGAATCCTCACAAAATCAGCACACTTGAAAGTGTAGAGGATTCCTCAGAGAATAATGTTTGCACTGTCAATACTTTTAAAAGATTGTGCTCTCAATTGATTCTGATGCTAGTGAGGATCGTCCGTTGTGCGATGTTACCATTGGTGATGTACAAACACAAGTAACTGTAGATTCTGGTTCTCCGGTAACTTTTGTCACTGACATTTTATTTTACAAGCACTGGAATTCAATTCCATTATCCCCACCAGATATCCGCACCATTTCTTTTGGAGGGCACAATATTGATATGCTAGGTTTCTTTCTCAATAATATTAAATTTAAAGATCGAGTAATTTTCACTAAAGTGTACGTGGCGAAAAAAGGTTATAATATCCTAGGGTGGAAAGATCAAGGGAAGTTTGGTATGGTATTAAGACCAGGCACTTCATGTCCTATTTCTTTAGTGGATATTCCTGAAATTCCTTCTCTACAGCAACTACTTACTAAACACGATTCATTATTCAAGGACAAATTAGGTCTTGTGCATAATTTTGAACATAGAATTATTTTAAAGAAGAATGCGGTTCCCATCATTCACAAAGTAAGGAATGTTCCAATATGCATTAGAGACCAATTAAAACAACACTTGGAGAATCTTTGCTCTGATAAGGTCATCGAACCGATCGATTCATCGGAATGGATTTCTCCGATCGTCGTTGCAAAGAAAAAGGGCACAAAGGACATCAGGCTTTGCATTGATTTAAGATCATTGAACAAAAGTATTTTAATCGATTGCTTTCCATTACCTAAAATTCAAGAGATGTTAGCTCAGTTGGGCGGTGCCAAAGTTTTTTCATGCCTGGATTTAAAATCCGCTTATCATCAAGTCGAACTTTCTGAAGACTCCCGCTCTCTCACGGCTTTTAATACTCCTTTTGGTGCTTTTAGATTTCCATCAACAACTCTGAATGGTTGGAATGTGCTAAATGTGATGATTTACAAAATGTAATCAAAAGATATATTAGTAATGGCTGGCCTGATGAAAGGAATTTGGAGGAAGGCTTACGTCAGTTTTACAAAGTAAAAGATGACCTCACTATTGAAAATGATTTTGTCATGAAGGGAAATTTGCTAATTCCTCCTGGAACGCTTAAATTAAGATTGTTAAATTTTGCTCACCAAGGTCATCTTGGTATGACCGGCACAAAAACGTCTACGCCTTTATTATTGGTGGCCAGGAATGGATGTCGATGTGGAGAACTTTGTGGGAAGATGTGTTAGTTGTTGCGAGTCTGACAAATCCTTGAAAGTCCGTAACACCCCTCTTCATCCTGTTGAATTCCCCAAGGGCCCTTGGGAAAAGTTAGGGATGGACTTCATTGGTCCAATGTACAATCTTAAAGCTGACAAGAAATTTGCATTAGTTGTTGTGGACTACTTCTCCAAATGGGTAGAGTGTAAGTTTTTACCTGAACCTACCACTTCAGCAGTGATCACTATGCTGAATGAATTGTTTCGCAGAGAAGGGGTTCGAAGTATCTTGTATCAGATAATGGAGTGCAATTTAAATCGCATGCCATGCAAGACTTTTTAACTAACATGGGTATCAAACATTTAACGGTGGCTCTATATAGTCCCCAGGGAAATGGCATGGTGGAGAGAGTAAACAGGATGTTAAAAGAAACCATTCAGTTAGCTTCCGTTCAAGGGAGTCTGTTCTTGAAGCTGTCCAAGAGAGGTTATGGAGTTATCATAATACCCCACACTCCTTAACGGGTATCCCTCCTTTTGTTCTTCTTAAGGGGCGTTTTGGTTCTTCCAAGCTTAGTCCCAATTGGGTCTTAGAGCAAACCAAATGTTCTGAAAAGATTCCTGATATAAAACAAGTACGTGATTCTGTCGAAAAAGCTCAATTTAAAATGAAACAAGCATATGATTGTGACAAAAAAGTAAAAGATGTGCAATTTGCAGTTGGTGATCTCATCAGGGTTAAAAGACCGGTTGGTAGTAAGAGTCATAGGTCTACATTTTACCCCATGACTCGTATTGTCAAAGTTTCCAAACATGCTGTTTTGGTTGAAAATGGGAAATGGTGGAGTAAGAGGAATGTGGTTCTGGTGAAAAACAATGTTCATGATGATAGGGTCTTGGAAACCCCTCTCATTCATTCTGACTTATCACTACCAGATTGCTCTGTTCCCAGTCATTCCAATGAATTGTCTATTCAACGTTCGGGTGGTGGTGATTCTACAGTGTTGCATGATGCACTAAATCTAAATGCTTCTGCTACCAATGTTACTGTTTCTAGTTCTGATTATACACAAGGCAATGTAGTTGTTTCTACTGATGTTGATCCTTCTGGGGTTAATGTTTCATCTAAGGAGGGTAAAAGAAGAATTCGTGCTCCTTTCTATCTCAAGGATTATGTGCTACAATAGTGGTTTTTATTTTTTGTTTTTGCCTTCTTGCATGCTAGTTTTTTTTTATTATTTGGTTTAGTTTTTATATTTCCTTCTTTCTGTTCTTTGTGTAAAGGGGAAGATGTGTTGTATTCTATTTCCTTGGTTACGGTATAGAATGAGAATGTACCAGGGGTTCCAGCTGGAGATTCGAGGTCCGGCAGTTATGCGGAGACTTTGGATCTAGGCTGGCGTGTCAGGTTGATGCTGTGTACTTCAGAAGAATAAAGAAGTCTTCTTCGTACTTCCTGCTCCTGTACTTATTCAAGATACCCATTACAAGCTCTTATTGATGTAAACAGCAACCCATTGATTTAGCTCAGAAAGCCATTTGCCCAGCATCACACAATATGCCCCAGGTGGGAAGAAGACATAAGAATCTTGTTTCCATGGCATCTTTCTTCCCATTTAACCTCTAAACCCGTCCTCTCCATATAGATGTGAAAGGAAACCGAAAGTGTTCACTGTTTAAGGTTTCCAAAGGTTCATTTTAGAACCTTTAATTGTTAACTGTTTCTGTCATTGCGTACTAAGTAATATGGTCAGAGGGAGGGGAGCGTGCGTACAAGATGGATAGAAGGTGATTAAAATGTGTGATTTGAGGGTGTGGAATAGAGTGAGAGTGCGTGTGCTGAAAGAAACTGACACAGTTCAAGTGCAACAGTGGCATTTCCAATACAGATTTTGACATATTGCTCATTTAAACACAACATGGGAAAGCTGTGAGCTCAGCATTGAACTCCCTGTAACAAATGCATTATGGCATCCTCTTCATCCTCCAACACCCCAACTGCTTTGAATACAAGCATTGGAAAAGCCAATAGGTCTCACCTATTCTTAATCCATTGGCTTTGCCAATGTTTTTTTTACCATTTTGTACAACAGCGCGGCTAGCTGTGAATTGCATAACATGGTAAGGCTTGTCCTTGTATATGGTATGGCATGTAGTTGTAAGGTATGGTATGGTAAGCTATGCTATGGTATGTTATGGCCTGTCGTATGGTAAAGTCAGGGCCACTGCAATATGCAGCAAAAAAGGGCTAAATTATGCAGCAGGATTGAGTAAATTATGCAGAAAGAAAAGTCAAATTATGCGGCATAATGAGGCATATTTTGTAATAGTATTAGTTCATTTTTTCTAAATTTATAAACTTGGTAACACTCTGTGGGCATTGGTTGCACCCTATTAGTACCAGTTTAACATCCAGTTATAGCAATAAGCAACAGAAAGGTGACCAGTCCAGCTTTACAAAGGGCCATCCACTGCACAGCAGCACATGTTGTCGTGTTTTTAGTAACTTGTGAAATGTTTGAGCTAGAAATTATTTTTTTTGTTTAAAAAAGCAGATTATGTGGCAGATGATGGATTATGCAGAAAATATACAATAATGCGAAAATTGCTGCACCCACACAATCACATAATTTCAGTGGTCCTGGGTGTCATATATCATGTGGCATTGTACAGTATGACATTACTTTTCATGGTATGGTATAGGATGGGATGGCGTGTTATGGTATGGTATGGCACGGCATGGCCTGGCATTGTATATCATGGTATGGTATGGTATGGCCTGCCATTGTATAGTATGGTATGGTAATGTTTGTTACAATGTACACATTAAGCTACGGGATGAAGTGCACTTGGAGTAGCCAAATGATCGAAAAAGCTCTTTACAATATCATGTTATTTTCACACTAGAATGGTCTATTCAACCCGCATTTGTGCAAACATAAACCAATTTAAAACGCACCTTGTTTTTTGCATAAAAGATATTAACATGCCCAAGCCAACCTGTAAACCATCAAATATTTACCAAAACTGAACTTTGTTACAAACTAAACGAGTGATTACTTATTAGTAATAGCTCAAAGCTGTAAAACTGCAGTTTCTCCACACAAACAGATAGGACTGTCCTATATTTTTATGTGAGGATACTCCTCAGTTGTAAAGATGCTCCTCTTAAAATACCCTTGTGAATAGCAAACAATCATAAATGTGCACAAAAGTGTAAGTTTACCTTTGTGAATCAGACCCAGAGTTTTTCAACGTAGAGCAGTCTGTCAACCTTCTAAGCAACACTCTTGTTTTCTGTCTCTAACTGTCCCTGAAAAAACATAAGTCCAGCCAAAATGTTATCTGGATGTTAGTGGTTCCTTCATTGCTCCTGCAAGCTACAATCAGAGAAAAGCTTGATTAAAAAATAACAAACCTGTGTCATACGTGCACACATCTGCTCTTCTCCATTGTTTCAGTAGAAAGGTGAAAGTCTGATGTCAATGGAAAAAACAACAGAAGGGGCTCTTTAACAAACTCTCTTGCAAGTAGCACAGAGGTTTTAAAGGCAGTAGAAGTGATGACCATCCCTTCAGTGGTTGTGCAAATCTGGTTTAAATATTAGGACGAATTAATTGTGCAAATCCATGCGTTTTATTTTCACCAAACGGGCCGCCTGCCATCAATTATCCACCACTTACAACCAGGGTGGGCCTAAGATAGATTTGAGGCTCAAAGGTTATACCTTTACAAGCGATGTGGCATCTCTAGTTGAGATTTACATACTCAGGCATGTTCTGCCAATCTTTAATATCTGCCACATACAGGGATTATTATTTGTCCCTCAGACAGCTACATTCACTCTTGCAAACCGTATAGTTCTCCCTACAGGGTCTCCTCTTTTATCAATCGAATGCTGATTTGTTTCCTGAATTAATTGTGATCAGGAGGGCTGTAAAGTACATTCAGCTGGTCTTGTTATTGATTTCGACCTTCGTGGCTTAACAGGTCATCACCCTATCCAGACAATCAATCAATCAATCAATCAATCACGTGTTTGTTAAGCGCGATTACTCACCCATAAGGGTCTCAAGGCGCTGGGGGGGAGGGGATGTGCAGGTTCCAGTCCATCAAGGAGGCGGTCTGTCGAAGAGCCAAGTTTTGAGGTTTCTCGTGAAGATGGAGTGTGATGTTGTCTGTCTGTGGTGGAGTGGTAGGGCGTTCCAGGCTCTGGCCGCGAGGAAGGAGAAGGAGCGGCCTCCTGATCTGGTCTTTCTGGTGCGGGGGCACAGCGTAGGAGAGCTGGGCTGATCGCAGGGTCCTTTGGGGTGCGTGGAATTTGAGTCTGCTGTTCAGGTATGCTGGTCCGGTGTTGTGGAGGGCTTTGTGTGCGTGGGTGAGGATCCTGAAGGTGATTCTAGTCTCGATGGGGAGCCAGTGGAGTGTGCGCAGGTGCTGGGAGATGTGGCAGTGTTTTGGCAGGTTGAGGACCAGTCTTGCGGCGGTGTTCTGAATGTTTTGTAGCTTGTGGGTGAGGTTTTTGTTTATTCTGGCGTAGAGTGCGTTGCCGTAGTCGAGTCTGCTGGTGACGAGGGCGTGAGTGACGGTCTTTCTGTGCTCGAGGGGGATCCATTTGAAGGTCTTGCGTAGGAGGCGGAGGGTGTAGAAGCAGGAGGATGCGACGGAGTTGATCTGGTGGTCCATTTTGAGCTCGGAGTCCAGGATGATTCCAAGGTTGCGTGCGTGGTCCGTGGGGGTGGGAGGGCTTCCGAGGGCGGGGGGCCACCAAGTGTCGTTCCAGGCGTCGGGGTGTGGGCCCATGATGAGTACTTCTGTTTTGTCGGTGTTGAGTTGTAGGCAGCTGTTTTTTATCCATTTGGCGACAGCTTCCATGCCTTATTGAAAGTTGTGTTTGGCTGCGTTGGGTTCGTTGGATAGGGAGAGGATGAGTTGGGTGTCATCTGCGTATGAAACAATGTTGAGTCCGTGGGTTCTGACGATGGGGGCGAGCGGAGCCATGTAGACGTTGAAGAGCGTGGGGCTGAGGGAGGACCCCTGGGGGACTCCGCAGGTGGTTGATGTAGGATCCGAGAGGAATGGAGGGAGTCTGACCCGCTGCATTCTGCCGGAGAGAAAAGAGTGGATCCAGTCGAGGGCCTTGTCCCGGATCCCTGCGTCATGGAGTCCGCGTGTTAGGGTGCGGTGGGAGACCGTGTCGAAGGCCGCTGAGAGGTCGAGGAGGATGAGGGCTACTGTTTCTCCTTTGTCCAGTAGGGAGCGGATGTTGTCTGTTGCGGCGAGGAGGGCGGTTTCTGAGCTGTGGTTTTTTCTGAAGCCGGATAGGGAGGAGTCGAGGATGTTGTGCTCTTCGATGAAGGTGGCGAGTTGGCTGTTGATGGCTTTCTCGATGACTTTCGCTGGGAACGGGCGCAGGGAGGTGGGCCTGTAGTTTTTGAGGTCGGTGGGGTCCGCCGAGGGCTTCTTCAGGAAGGGGTTGACCTCGGCGTGTTTCCAGTCGTCGGGGAAGGACGCGGTCGCCAGGGAGCGGTTGATGGTGTGGCGAAGCATGGGTGCGATGGTGTTGGCGGCTCTGTTGAAGATGTGGTGGGGGCAGGGGTCCGTGGGGGCCCCGGAGTGGATTGACTTCATCGTCTTCAGTGTGTCTGAGGGCTGTCCAGCTGCCAATCGTTGGTTTCAGGGTGTCGGGGTGGCTGGTGAGGGTTCAGTGTGTTGGTTGTCTTCGTCGAAGTTGTCGTAGATGTTGTTGATTTTGTGGTGGAAGAAAGTGCTGAGTTTGTTGCAGAGGTCTTGTGAGGGAGGGATGTCAGTAGACTCGCTGGTGGGCTGGGCGAACTCCTTGATGATGCTGAAGAGCTCTTTGCTGTTGTGTGCGTGTCTGGAGATTCTGTCTTCGATCGCTGTTTTTCTCGTATTTCTGATGAGTTGATGGTGGGCGTTGGTGGCGGTTCTGAAGTTGTTGTGGGCTTCTGTGGATTTGGGGTTCCTCCATGCTTTTTCGAGGCGGCGGCATGTGCTTCTGGACTCTCGGAGTTTGGAGGTAAACCATCTGGCTTTCTTGGTGTGCGTGTTATTGTTCTTCTTGAGGGGGGCTATGGTGTTTGCGCAGTCGGAGATCCATCTGTGCAGAGTTAGGGCTGCGGTGTTGGGGTCGCCGTCTTCTGTGGTGGTTGGGGTAGATTTGCCGAGTGAGGAGGTGAGCTGGTCGTCGGTGATTTTGGTCCAGTTTCTTCGTGGGACCAGGTGCTGGGGTCTGTGGGTGGTGGGTGTTCTGAAGGTGAAGTGGATGCATCGATGGTCTGTCCATGGGAGTTCGGTGGTGTGGCTGAACGTGATGGAGTTTCCTGATGTGAAGAGGGGGTCGAGGGTGTGTCCTGCTGAGTGCGTGGGTTCGGTCATGATCTGCCGGAGTCCAATGTTGTGGAGGTTGTCCAGGAGGGATGCGGTGTTGGGGTCTAGTTGGTTGTCTATGTGGAAGTTGAGGTCTCCCAGCAGGGTGTAGTTGGTGGATGTGATGGCTTGCGGGGAGATGATGTCCGTGATGGAGTTGGTGAAAGCTCCGCTGGGTCCGGGGGGTCGGTAGATGAGAGTTCCTCGGAGGGTGGTGGAAGGGCTGGCCAGTATCTTGAAGTGTAGGTGTTCCATCAGGTCTGTGGTCTCGTCGGGGATTGTGCTCAGGCGGAGGGTGGATTTGTGGACAATGGCGATTCCTCCACCCGGGCGGGTGGGGCGGTCCTTCTGGGAGATCTTGTATCCTTGTGGGATGGCGATGGCGATGTCCGGTCCCGTGGTGGTGTTGGTCCAGGTTTCGGTGAAGAATGCTACGTCTGGAGTGGTGCTGTCGAGGAGGTCCCAGATTTCGGTGGCGTGTTTGTGGAGGGATCGGATGTTGAGGAGGATGCATTGCAGGGTCTTCGGTTCGGTTGTGTTCTTGCGGGCGGGTTGCGCTGGATCTGTAGCCTTGGCAGTGCTGCAGGTGTGCCGGCAGCGGTGACAGCTGAAGGGTCCGTGGGTGTCAGCTGGCAATGCTAGCTTGCAGTTGCTGTTGTGACCTGAGTTGAGTGCGTGGAGTGCAGCTGGGTTGTAGCGTTGGCGGTGCGGAGATCCAGGGTTCCTGGCGCTGGTCGCGGTCGGGTCGCGGGCAGGTGCAGACAGGCTTGCCTTTGGAGCGCCTTCGGCGCGCCAGTGGCGCGGCCGCACAGCGGTCGCCATTAAGTAGGGGTCGGGTAGGGCTGGACAGCTGGGAGGCGGGAGCGGGGAGGGGAAGTGGTTCGTGCTGGTCGCCCTGGGGGGGAGGGGCAGCATCGGCGGGAAAAGCGGGGAAAGGAGGCCAAACGAAAGAGGAAAAGTGAAATAAAGAGTGAAAGGGTAAAAGAGTAAAGGGTGAAACGGAGCAGAAAGCAGAGAAAAAGTGCTAAAAAGAGTGAAGGGTGAAAAAGCTAAAGGGTGAAACGGAGCAGAAAGGAGAGGATGAAGGGGGCAGAAAGCAGAGCGAGAGAAGGGGTCAGAGGTCCACTGGACCACCAGGGATGAGGCACAGGTATAACCTGCGGGTGGAGGAGGGCCTCGAACACCAACACTACGGGAGTGCAGGGGCTCAGGAGAGGCCTCACTTAATGGTGGAGCTGCGAGGGTGGGAGAGCAATTTCACTGACAATGAGTCAGTGGTCTTGCTCGCCTGTCCCCGCAGCATCCACCATTAAGTAGAGGTCGGGGAGGGCTGGACAGCTGGGAGGCGGGAGCCGGGAGGGGAACTGGTTTGTGCTGGTCGCGCTGGGGGGGAGGGGCCGCGGAGGCAGCAGCGGCGGGAAAAGCAGGGGAAAGGAGGCCAAAAGAAAGAGGAAAAGTGAAATAAAGAGTGAAAGGGTAAAAAGAGTAAAGGGTGAAACGGAGCAGAAAGCAGAGAAAAAGTGCTAAAAAGAGTGATGGGTGAAAAAGCTAAAGGGTGAAACGGAGCAGAAAGGAGAGGATGAAGGGGGCAGAAAGCAGAGCGAGAGAAGGGGTCAGAGGACCACTGGACCACGAGGGATGAGGCGCAGGTATAACCTGCGGGTGGAGGAGGGCCTCGAACACCAACACTCCGGGAGTGCAGGGGCTCAGGGGAGGCCTCACTAATGGTAGAGCTGCGAGGGTGGGAGAGCAATTTCACTGACAATGAGTCAGTGGTCTTTTCTTTTCATTTGTTTGACACGAGGAAGAAGAGAAAGCAGCAATAAAACCTTCAAAAAGGAGCACATTTGCGGGCTCCAGTAGTGACTTCACTAGAACATATAGGCACGGCCAGACTGGGAACCAAAACCAGCCCTGGCAAAAATGCTCAAACCAGCCTTGCTCTCTTCTCCCTCGCTCTCTTATCTCTCTCTATTTTCCATCTCTTTTTTCCCTCTCTCTGTCTCCTGAAACCCAAGCCCACCTCCCGTGGTCCCGTTGAAATTATCTGGGGAACCTGGAGAAAGTGACCGAGGGACCAGCGGGGGTCCCTTGCCCTAGAAACAAGCCTCCACGGGCTCCAGCCCACCGGGGAAATGTCCAGTGGAAAAAACAGGGAATCTGGGCCTGCAAATAACCCTGGATCCTTTCTTAGATCCTAGAACTCTAGGTCAGTTTCGTTATTGGATGGTGCTATGAAAAAGTCTAGACCACTCCTTGGCAAAAGGCAGACGTAATTAATATATCACATCATTATTGCATCATCTTTTAAGGCTAACATTCAATCAAGGGTATGCATATTAGAGCAGTGACGAAAGATATAAATGTTGTGGCAGTTTTTTGTAGGTGTGCAGATGGCTTTTCATTCCGCTGCTAGATATTAATATTCAGAAAATCTTACTTTTAAAACGAAGAGTTATTTTTTATAAGAACTTTGAAATATCTTCAAGAGGGAAAAGCAATCAGTCAGTTCAACAGAAGTGTAATAATACAGGAGGGACTAACCAAGGGTGCTACTTGCAAAGATGGCGCTGGTTTAAGAGTGCACACAGACAATGCAATTACTAATGTTTGAATGGACTTATATTGCAATTGCGATTGGAAAAACCTTTAGAATAATACGATAGAAATACAACTTTAGCATAAGGAGCATTTCTCACCATAATTGTTATTCCTCAAATGTTGCTGGGTGTGGTGTATTTTGTTTCTGATGCGAAGAACAACATACTTTCAATACAGCCGCTTCACAGTTTATTTTCCTTGTATCTAAGGTGACCACCTACCTCCAGGTCACTACGGAAACGTTTTTCAGTCCTGGCATTGTATGTGATAGCCAAATGCATTCTGGATGTTGTAGTCTTGTTTTGCTTCTATGGAGTTAATTAGACATATGCGCCTGAATTTAATGATCTGTTGGTGAAAATTTGATGACTGGATAGGAGCCCAGGTTTACTAACAATTTGCGGTGGGTTTGCATTTCCTTTGTAATGCAAACCCGACACAAAGTGTTGTACTGACATTTACTATTAAATGCTAATCATGATTTGCATAGGATGAATCCCCAAAGTAATGCAAAGTTGCGCTATGTGCTGCTTTGCATATCTGTGCATTGAGGGAGCATGCCATGGGTGGTACATAGGCATTTCCCATGCAAACACTAATGGTTTTTGACAAAAATCGCTATCAACAAGCATTCGTAGCCAGTGATTTGTGCAGACATATTATGTCTTCTGGAGGATGGCATAACGAGAAGTGTTTTCATTTCTTGTTGTTTTTCTATGTTTACAGCACACATACAAAGCAGAAAAAAAGTTAAAGGATAGTTTTTGTACTGGAAGGGTCCCACTCACATACACCTAAGGTTATGACACTTAGAATCATAAAAACGTAACAGTGAAGTAAACTACAATGATGTAAATTTAGTGAAAACCCACCCTCAAAGTGCTTACCTCCGATGTAATATCTGCGATGTGTTTATCTGCCATGTAACTACTGCGATGTGATAGTAGCGTGCCATCAGGGTTGGTGATTGATCCATGTCTTGAGGACACCAGAATAGACATTGCTATTACATCCGTCCAACTATTCAGTTAAGTAAATCAAGACCACAAGACCTAGAAGGAACTAATTGGTAAAATGGAAGCTCAGGGCTTTTAACACTTTGATATGGAAGTTTTGATCAGTCCAACTGTACTTACAGTACCAACCACTCACCAGGACCCTATTTACTAAAAACAGATAAGGTACATTCCTCCTTAAAAAGGAAACATGGGTGAAATGAGAGTCGACATAGGTCAATGCGGATGCCTTCAATTCTACTGTATTTGTTTGCGCCGTGCCTCAGCCGCTGTATATGCTTTGGTGGAGCTGGTGCGCCCGGAAGTTGGGTTTCGTTTACCCACTCAGGACTGAGCTGCTAGATCATATGGCACATGTACTTTCACAAAGACATGCCATCCAGCTCATTTGAGAATGTTTTATCAGCCTTGCCAAAGTGGTTTCTGTGATTGAGATGTATGGTGTTCTAAAATTGATACAAACACAAGGCCACGCTACTCTGTATCTGCAACTGTATGTGCAATCACACCCCAGACTACTTACATAAGTCGGGCCAGGTGGACCAAGGCAGTAGAGTCTGTGCTGGAACAAGTGTTCCCTGGTGGTTGTCGGTGGCATTCTGAGTGTAAGCCACACAGAGGTATATGGGTAAGATCTCCAGAGATGTTTTAAGGCATGGGCAATGTGGGCAATCGCCGAGGGCCCCCACCCCCCAAGGGGCCACATGGGAAAGTGAGCCTCGCTCTATTTGAACCCATTTATTCTATTTCTCTACCTGAACCTCTCTTCCTCCCTGCTTACCTCTACCTCTGATTCTGTCTCTCTACCCAGTTTCATCTTAAGGATTTTTGTGGTCCTAAGCAAGGGCTATTTCAACTGTTTTTTGTGAATCTGTTAAAGTTTTACATTTAATTTAGTATTGTTTGGCATTATGGGAGCTTCAATTAGTGGAGAATTGGTAGTAAAATTCAAATCCGTTCTGTAGAGGGCCCCCAAAAATCTTGATCGGGGTCTCCATAATCCTTATGATGACACCTCCAATATCATGCCTGGTCAGTAATATCAACTTACTGAGCGTGGCTGTATTTGTCTTTTTAATGGATGTCTGCCTTTCTAATTCCAATCTGACTGTTTTTATAGGCCAGCATGGACTGCTTCTGCGAGCAGCATGCAAAGGAGCGATCATATTCGTCGTGATCTGTTGTGTACAAAATAGCATTAATTCCCTTAATTTTTAAACTGGAAAATTGACCTTTCTTTGCTTCACTGCGCAGTCACTAAATGTGCCCCTAACTCTCCCCTACAGTCTGATCGGTAGCTCATCTTTCTGATGTGGGCTACCACAATGCTCTTTCCACAGTAGATTGCTGTGTCGGTACCCAATGGAGTGCCAGGGGTGTAGCCAGTAAGTCATGCACCCTAGGGCAAGGAAGAAAATGGCCCTCTTGCTGCTGTTTGAATTTTAGAATTCAGCAATAATCAGGATATGGTGGGCCCCTGAAGACTCTGGGCCCCGGTGTCACTGTACTTGCTGCACCAATGGAAGCTACACCTGTAGTAATGTAGTCCACACTGGTAGATGTAGTTTAAGTTGGTTTATTCAAGTAGATTAACATGTAGCTTAGATCCTGTAGAGCAGCCCCACCAGGAGCAGCCTGCTAGCTGCTCAGCCCTTCCACCAACTGTCACCACTCATACCCAGTCACTCAAGCATTCCACTCATGGCCCACACACCAACATTCCACACAGAACACTCACACTGGCTGAGCAGCTAGGAACAAGATAACACAGTACATAATAACACAACATGAAGATACTACATTATCTCCTTCCTATAAAATAGAAGAATAATGAAACAAAACTTTAAAATAAGCTTTAAATCTTTAAACAACAATATACACAAAAGTAAATAGTCCATAACCCAAGGATGAAAAGTAGAAACCACATCACGAGAGGGAAAAGAACCACACCAAGAGGAAAGATACATACGAAATACCCATCCTCCTCCTTTAATAAAGAAAAGAAATACAAACACAATATGAATACTCCCCTTGAAAGGAGAAAGACAACGTAAAAATGTGGAAAAAGGGACTAAAACCCAAATTCCTGCCCCTAAATAAGGGACCCAAGGGACAAAACCCCATTGAAAGGTAGTGAAAAGCATCCACTACAACAAAAGCTAACGTGCGGCACATGGTGGCTTACGCACACAAGGAACAAAACCTTGCAACAAATGGCACTAAAAATCGATTCACTGTGCAAAAAAAACAAAACCCTGTAAGATAACCCTCATGTAAGGGTGCACTGACGTAGTGCATGGACATGGGACAAAAACCCATTCCTAGAGTGAAAGGGAACAGACCCCTTAAGCCAACCCTCATGTGAGGGTAACATGGCTTACAGCAAAGAAATAGGACTATAACCAATCCCTGCGTGAAATGTAAACAAATGTGAAAGGGAAACAAAACCCTCAACCCAACCCTCCTGTAAGGGTACTGTGTATAAAAGTGAGGATATGGGACTAAAACCCATTCCCATCCCAAAATAAGGGACACAACTTTAAGAAAAGACAAGCCAAACACAACCAAAATATGCAATACACTGTATGGCCTGTGACACCCACCCTACATATAGAAATGGGATACATTTGTGAAAAACAATTTGAAGGCATAAACATATGCAACATACTGTTTTGCATACAATTCAACTAACTCTTCACCGGTGAGCGACCACTCGCCCGAGTGTACAAGGAAAAACACACCTTTGCGTAAGGAAACCAAATGCTAAACATGCCTATACACAACCTAACACAGTAAGCAGTACCAATCTGCAGAAGTAGAAATCACGTTAAGAAAGGCTGCTTGGACACACAAAAAGAGTGTGGAAAAAAAACAACGGCAAGTACACACTGAAAATGTAAACTGCCCTAATACAAACAAGGCAATTAATCAATTTCCCCACAAGACAATGTAGACAGATTCCCCATGGTAGTTCTCGCAGATTGCAGGTTGACGCTGAGTTGACTCCTTGAAGCGCATGCAGGACACCAAGGAAAGTTAATCCAACGTTATGGTAAAGACGAGCTGCTGATCGGACAATCACCGGCATGGGGAAATGAGCCAAAAGTGTGCAAAAGAGAAGGATGGCTCACAGGCAAATGCATGCACAACAGAGGGTTCACCAAAAAGAAAGAAAGTACATACGGTGAAGCAAGGGAATTGCATGCTGAGCACCGCAGAGCCTGATGAGGGGAAATTGTGGAAAGTACTTGTAATCTCTTGTTGCTGCATGACGACAACGTTGCAAATAACTTTATTGTAACGCAAACAAACAAAAAAACGTGGTTGGCAGAGCGTGTACCATGCTGGGAGCTGCACATGACCTCAAAGGACACTCCAAACGCAAGATGGCGGCACGCATTGGTGACCCCGCGCCGGATGGCTCCCGGCATCACTGTGCTCCTAAAGGTGGCAAACAGCAAGAAGCTTCGTGGAGGAGCAAAAGTCACAGCGGACTCGGAACGGGATGGAAAGTCTCTGCGTGACTGAAGAATGGAGGTAGGTGTGCGCGCGCTTGATGTGTGTGCTGCGCACAGCTCGTGCAAATTTAAAATGAGAGGCAGAGGTTCAACTGCCATGAAGAAGGCATACGCAGTGCCAATGCACATAAAAGTCAAATAGTACTCACAGTTAACATACAAACGCAGCCATGAGTCTTCCCCATCATAAATACATGTAATGGCTCACCAGGGGTGCCACTTTTCTGATTCCCGCGGGGTCCCGGCGAGTTGCCACCATGAAACAGAGCGTATCCCACCCTCGTCGCCAAAATAAATGTAGTAATGTAGTCCACACTGGTAGATGTAGTTTAAGTTGGTTTATTCAAGTGGATAAACATGAAGCTTAGATCCTGTAGAGCAGCCCCACCCGGAGCAGCCTGCTAGCTGCTCAGCCCTTCCACCAACTGTCACCACTCATACCCAGTCACTCAAGCATTCCACTCATGGCCCACACACCAACATTCCACACAGAACACTCACACTGGCTGAGCAGCTAGGAACAAGATAACACAGTACATAATAACACAACATGAAGATACTACAACACCATTGTGTGCTGTCCCATGTTCTTCACAAACTTCCTGTCAGATCCTCGTTAATCCGATGTGCACCCGATGTGTTCCTTTGTGCTCTTCACAAGTATTCTGTCAGTGCTCCATTAAACTAGTGCGCTGCACTTATGCTCACTTGCGGCACGTGCCCCTGACACCTTTCCACCCATCCGGCTACTGCCCCATTCCACCTGAACAAGCCCTCCTGTGGTCCTCCGTGTCCTTTCCATGCCTGCAGTGGCGGCTCCTTTTTCATAGCTCTCACTTAATTCCCCTCCTAGCCATTCTTACGCATGCTGGTGGAACCCATTTTCGCCACTGTGTCCTTAATGTTGTCTCTTGTGGCCTATCCAAGAATTCTGCCATTATCCCATTCTTCAAATGTGAATTTCCACGTCATTCCACTAAGTCCTTCCAATGAGTCCCGTGAGTGTCCCATTACTCTACTGTACTACCTGCATCTTCCCTGGCCCTTCCCTCCCATCCTGCAGGTGCGCCATTGTTCTAGTAGATGCACCCCATTATGATTCTCACGAATCGTGATGGTGGCATATTTCTCGAATGTGTCCACCCCTCTGCTCACTTGTCTTTTACTTGCATCGTGCTGGTGACCCATTCATTTGGTGTGATATTCCACTGTGAGATACTTCCTTGCATGTGGTGAGATGAGTGACTGTCAGCCAAGGTGACTGCATACTGTAGATTTGATGGAATAACCATCTTGCATATTATATATTGTTATACGTAATTTTATATGTAGCAAAGATTTATAACATTTATTTTCACTTCTGTTTTGCAAAATGTTAGGAAACTTTGTTCTAACCTTGTGAACACTCCCAGCCAGTACTTTGCTTTCCGACCTCTGGTATTTGACTCTCTGCTGTGCAGTGGGCTTCTCTTATGGAGTCTCACAAACTAAAAATCGACAGAATCTGCAATCTGTAGCGCCAATCTTTTAATATAAAGCCAGGTGCCTGCGGGCAGGACCACGAGTAGAAATGGAGCAAAGAGTCCCGAGGTGCATTAAAACAGAATTTGACAGGAATTCTCAAGCCTATTTTAGTGACTTTTCTTAGCAGTAACCTATGGTCAAAGTGCCAAATGTGCTGGATAATTCTAAAGAGATCAGAGCTCTGACACTGTTGACACCGAAAGACATGCTCAAGTCATCCATGACTGCATTAGGACTGACTGCCTCTGTGCTTCTGGGAAGGCAGAAGCAGGGTTGGAAACGATCCAAGAAATGATTCGCTTTTAGATAAGTTCAGTTAGAGACTCCCAGTTAGAGCTTTATAGCTAGAATAATCAGCAAGGTTTGCCCTAAGTTGCTTCATTAAGGGAAGAGCAGTGGCTTGCTTATATTGAATAGTGACTGTGCCATTATTACGAGAAAAGATTACAATGTTACCTAGTGAATTAACAATGTTTATCTCCAAGCCTCTAAAAATGTGGACTGGGATGAATCCAGAGGAGAATTCCGTGTACCAGATTGGAGTGCAAGCATGAGAGGTAAGGGTTATTATTATTATTATTATTTAGCTTGTAAAGCACCTGGTTACTCCAACGGAGTGTCCCCGCGCTAGAACATCATCAAAACCCCAGCGACTACCCTGAACTAACACCCTTCCTGCGCGTATGACTATCAAACAGTAGAAGTCAAAAACATTACTTCCGTCCACCGAAAGGGTGTCGGAAGAGCCAGGTTTTTAGATTTTTACGGAACAGAGACTCCGACACGCAGATCCTTTGATCCGCAGGCAGGTCGTTCCATGCCTTAGCTGCCAGGAAGCCAAACGATCTCCCTCCAGCTCGAACCTTCCGGACCCTGGGCACAATCATCCTAGCAGAGCCCAGCGATCTCAAATCCCGTGCGGGACGATATACCGTGAGAAGGGGGAGCAAGAATCATGGCCCCTTCTGACTAAGGATCCTATGACCAAAGCATAGGGCCTTAAAGGTAACTCTGGCCTGTATTGAGAGCCAATGAAGTTTCTTCAGAGCTTCCCCCACCGAGGCCCGCCTAGGGATATTCAGAATCAGCCGAGCTGCAGCATTTTGGACCTTCTGCAGGAGGTTCAAATTTCTGGCGGTCACCCCTAGGTACAATATGTTACAGTAATCAAGGCGAGATGTAACAAGAGCCTGTACAATAGTTCTTTTGGCATCAAGGGGGAGTAGGTCCATTATTTTACGTAGCATTTTAAGAATGCCAAAGCAGGCTCCGGCCACAGCGGTTATCTGCTCAGAGAAAGACAAATTTTCATCGAACCATACTCCCAAATTCTTAACCTTTGCTTTCGGTGACGGAGTAGGTCCCAGTTCCTCCGCCCACCATCGCTGAGACCAAAGAGAGGGCTGTTTTCCAACAACCATCACCTCTGTCTTCCCCGCATTCAGCTGTAGGCAGCTGTATTTCATCCAGTCCGCAAGTTCACCCAAGCAGACCTTAAAATCAGATGCCATTCCAGACTCCTTTTGCTCCAGAGTAACAATCAGCTGAGTGTCATCAGCATACTGAACTGAACTTGAGAACGCCAAAAATCGACCTCGCAAGCTGTTCGACTTGGTCAAACACCAATCCAACAAACTAGCGAAAACCTCTAAAGAAACACCTAAACCCTTAATATCAAGCGAGGAATTTTCCTCCTTCTTCTGCGACAAAATCTCTGCCCTAGGGAATGAACTTAAATCCGCAACTCACCACCAAAATCAAAATCTGCCAGCTCTACCTCTTCTCTCGACGCTGTCCTCCCTAACCTCAGCCAAAAACCTAGCGCACTGGTCCAACTTTAAAATCTATGACAGAACACTCTATCTTGAGAATTCTTGCCTCCTTAAACCCGAACAATCACTTCAATGATCCTCTCCCTTCTAACTGCCTAGCTGCCGCCTCTCAGGCTATCATCCCTTCCTGGACCTCAATAATCAATGCCTCCCCCTACAGGGCTCAATTCCTGTTTCGCTCAAGGCTGGACAAGTTATCCCCATCCTAAAAACCCTCGCTGGACCCTGCTTCCGCTGAGAACTATAGACCCATATCCAACATCCCACTCCTAGCCAAAACTCTGGAAAAATGTGTGCAACAGCAGCTGAGCCTACTCATCAACAACTTCCACCTGCTAGATGACTTCCAATCCGGGTTCAGACCTGGACACAGCACGGAAACCACCCTCCTCCACATTGTGGATGGCGCCCTCAAGCCCTCGACCAAGGCAAAACCTGTCTCCTAATCCTCCTAGACCTTTTTCTGCCTTTGATACGGTTAACCACGAAATTCTCCTTGAACGCCTCAAACTCAGGATGGGGTTGGATGGCACCGTCCTTGAATGGTTTAGATCCTTCCTCCAAAACCGCTCACAGAGAGTCCTCATCAACGGTAACCTATCCGCCCCCTCTCCGGTCACGGTTGGAGTCCCCCAAGGATCAACCCTCTCCCCTACCCTCTTCAATCTTTACCTTGAACCTCTCACCCGAGGTGCTACGTGCCGCCAATATACGCCTACCTTATGTACGCAGATGATACACAGATCTACATAAAAATCTCTTCCCAGGAGGACATCTTCTCCCTGAACGAGGCCCTGAAGCTGACAGTCCATTGGCTCACCGCCAACCAGCTTAAACTCAACGCAAACAAAACTGAATTTCTTCTGATCTCCCACCAAAACCCAATCCAGACATCCAGGAATGGATCAAGACCATCACAGCACTAAACTGCCCTCCTACCATTGTTGACTCAGCGAAATCCCTTGGAATAACCCTTGACGGCAGCCTAAACATGCGTGGCCATATAAACTCGATGGCCAAAGCAGCTAGAATTCCACCTGAATTACCTAAGAAACCTAAAACCCTTCCTCGAAGCTTCCGACCTTAAAACGGCAATCCAGGCACTAGTCATTTCCATACTAGAATATGGATGCTCTACTCTTGCAGGGCTACCCAAGAACTCTCTGGCCCCATTGAAAGCCTGCCTCAACACCTCCGCCAGACTCCTAACTGGCTCAAAGAAATTCGACCACATCTCTCCCCACCTCAAAGTTCTGAACTGGCTTCCCCTAGAGGCCAGAATCCAATTCAAACTTGCCTGCATTACTCACAAAGCTCTTTACTCCAATTCCCCTACATTTTGTCGCCCAAAAACTCGTGATATCCGGAGAAGCCAGAAACTCCCGATCTGCCAAAGACCTGTTGCTACAACCAGCACGTTTCCGGAAGAAAAAAACCTACAATCGAGCCTTCTCTGGGGCCGCTCCAAGAATTTGGAACTCTCTCCCACCCGCCATCAGGAGACTTCCATCCTTGGCACACTTTAAGAAGGAGACCAAAACCTTCTTAATGAGCAAATACCTCGCCTAATGAATACATCACAATTACCTCAGTGACATGTTCCTCCCTCCACCTCTGCATTATCCACGGCTTCTACGGATGATACGTATTCCTGCACTCCTTGGGTATCCCCCCAAGAGTTGAGACTGCGTGCCTTCGTGCATAATGTATCTACTTGTTTTAATTTTTATCCCACTTGTAGCTGGGACTTTGGACTGTGTGCTTCCCTGTATAATGTATCCCCTATTGTACCCAATTGATCCCTCACCTCCTAATGCTTTGTATACCACCCTTAATCCTGTAAAGCGCTCTGATACCCTCACAAGTCTGGTTCGCGCTCTATAAAACTATAAAATAAATAAATAAATAAATAAATGACACCAGCTTTATCCCATGCCTCAATACAATATCTGCCAGAGGGTGCATATAAATATTAAACAGGGTGGGGCTGAGAGCCGAACCCTGCGGCACCCCCTGCGACAGAGGACAGACTCTAGAATTAAATGGATGTTGTAGAACCTGGAAGGATCTGTTCAGCAAGAAGTGTTTCATCCACTCCCATGTGCCACCGTCGACCCCGGCCTCCCGCAGCCTCTCCAGCAAAGGCCGTGGGAGACCGTGTCGAACTGCAGCACTCAAGTCTAGAAGAATCATAGCAGTTGTCCTTCCTTCATCGGCTGTGATTCTCAGGGCTTCCGCTGCCATGAGAAGGGCCGACTCCGTGCTATGAAGTGGCCTAAAGCCAGACTGGGTATCATGTAGAACCTGTCATTCTTCCAAGAACATAGACAGTTTGCCATTTAAATGTTTCTCCGCAATTTTTGCAATGTAGGGGAGCAGAGAGATCGGTCTCAGATTTTCGTGGAGAGCGGGAGCTAAAGACGGTTTCTTCAGCAATGGAACCACCATAGCGTGTTTCCAATTGCTGGGAACCTGCCCCGTGCTAAAAGACATGTTGAGTTGTTTAGTGAGGACCGGAGCAATAACTTTCTTCCCTCGCTGCACAACTTTTGGGGGGACCGGGTCCAAAGGCTACCCTGATTTAACAACCTCCATCAACTTTAGAACCTCACTTTCCATGGGAGGATAGAAGACAAACTTATCCTCGGTCCAGGGGGCCTCCACGACAGGAGCGGGGATAAAATTCCTGCTACTTTCCGGAAAGGTGGCATATATTTTATCTATCTTGCCCATAAAATAGTCTGCGATCTTATTGCAGTGATCCGTAGAAGCAGGAAGTGCAGCCGTCAAACGTTCCAAAGAGGAAAGTTGTTTCACAACCTGGAAGATGTTCTTTGTGGAATTTTTAGCTAGCTCAATTTGCTCCGTATAAAATTCCCTCCGCACTCTCCTGATCTGAAGGTGGTAAAACTTCAGAGCCCCTAGGTAACTCTGCCTGAATTCATCCAGGTAGCTCTTCCTCCACTGGCGTTCAAGGCGCTTACATCCCATTTTCAAATGCGCCAATTCTTCTGAAAACCATTTTGCAGAAGCTGTCAGACGAGTGCTTTTGCATGGTTTCAGCGGTATCAAGGAGTCCACAGCCTCCTTGATCCAGCGGGAAACTCGGTTCTCAGCTATCTGGGTTTCGACCCCTAAATCAGTGGTACTACCGGCCAGTTTCTCCTCAAAGGTGTCCTGGGTTAGCGCAGACCATTTCCGAACCATCATGGGCTCAGACCACTTTCCCTGCTTGCAGAGGGCCTTTCCAGGGTTCAAAATCCTGAAAGGGAGAATATAATGGTCGGACCAAACTACAGTTACAGGTAACACGGCATCCACCTGCGTACTGTTAGTAAAGATATTGTCCAACGTATGGCCCCTGTGGTGTGTGGGAGTATGGACCAATTGATTAAGACCCATTGCCTGAAGTCCTAGGGTCAGCTCTGCAGATTCTTTACTTTCTTTATCATCTAAATGAAGATTCAAATCACCCAAGAGAATAAAATTGGGGTAGCGGATAGCGTGGGGATAGTATTTCCAAAGCTCATCAATAAAAGCTCTTCCCGGAACAGGGGTCTGTAGATAAGAAGCCCTACAATCGATTTTGCACTAGTGATGGTTAAATTAAAAAAGGCTGCTTCGCAGCTAGACATCGGCAGTTTAGACATTTTTAGCTGAAATTCTTTCCTGAATATCACAGCCAGGCTCCCCCCCCTCTGCCCGGACCTATCCACCCTAAGGATAGCATAGCCTTCAGGTAAAGCGTCCAGAATATCCGGGGCAGACAACGCATTAAGCCAGGTTTCGACTAGGAATAACCCAGCCGGTTTTTGGTCCATAAGTAGATCATGGATTTCTAAACTATGTTTGCTAAGTGATCTGCAATTAAGGGAAAGACAGAGTAGGGGGGCACTAACTGCTCTCAATGCTTCCCCTCTACCCCTTTCTTCCCCGCCCGGTGTCAGCAGAAAGCCACAGTTCCTGCAGCCCCTTCGCCCGCTGTCAGCCGCCATAGAGTGAAGACAAACAATGTCTCCAGGACAGGGTTGCAAGATGTATGGCAGGGAGTCTGTTACTGATCTAGGCAAAGAAAAACCTTCTGTTTTACAAGAAAGTCAACCTTAAAAACAAATCCTCCTAGATCCTCATAGAGCTAGAAAGATGGCACTAGACCAGAACTTTCTACAGCAGGATCAGAAAATTAATGTATAAAGGTGAACACCTCTTTTGTTGAGATTTATTAGATTATAAATAATATAAAATACACCACCTTCTCTCTATTCTCTCCTACAATAGGAGAGAGCCAACTTAGTAAGAACGTTGTCCTCGTTGTTATAGCTGCTGACATTTGTGCACAACATTTTTACTAAAAAGAACAGATGATGAATGGAATACTGAACAAATCAAACATTCACCCCCATTCACAGATCTGGGTTTAATTCATTGTTTTTCTTGCTCACCATGCCACCCCCGGATGGACACAGCCATATGCAAATCAGTCTTGACCCTGCTTCCCATGGGACAAGCCCAGCCTGAACTGACAGTACAGTAGAAAAGGGGGTCCCAGTAGTTCAATTCTTGAGAAGACACACAATGAAATACCAACAGGCATTGATTTACTTAAAATTTCATGTTCAATATTATTTAATCATATCGAACATCCTAGGATGTTCACAAACCAGCAAATCATCAGTAAATTATGTACAGTAAAAGTGCCCCACGTGAAAGGGGAAAGGGGGAAAAAAGGATTGTGTGCATCAAGTGAGGGTTGAAAAAGTGAGAGGAGAGGTAGTGACAATGTATCCATCACACCATTATTTACAATAAAAGCGGCTTGTTCAGCCTAACAATTGAAAATAACAAATTAATAGCCATTGCTTGTATTTCACTGGCACAGTGAAAAGCACTGTTGTCCAAACTGGCATCAAAATGTGACAAAGTCGACGTTTCGACCCCAATACAACGTAGGTTGCTTAGATCCTTACACAGGGTCTTCCTCAGGACTGTCTATGGGGCACTTGAGGATTAACAAAGGAATACTTAGAATCTAACGTGTTTTCCAAGAGGAATACAATTATAAGTGAAAAGTAACTCAATTACCGTGGGCCACCCTCTACTGGGTAGTCGAAATGAAGTCGGTGGGCCCGTAGGCTCCAGAGGCAGAGAGCGGGTAGATGGCACCTGAAAAGCAGAGTGGATGCCATCAGACAAACATGTCAAACAGGATTAACATTTAATTACCATGGCCGCGCACATAAGCGCGATCGAGCAGACTTACTTATTGAGTGATTACGAATTTCCATTCAGGATAATAATTCTCCAATCCGGGATTTTACTTAAAAATGACTGGGGCTAGATGTACATCAAAGGTTCCAGAATTACTGTAAGACAATTAAATAGAAAAGGGGGAACTAAAATAAACCACCACTCACAGTTGACGAGTGTTAGCGATTAAAGACCAGGATAAAAATAAGACTGTGTTACCTTGTGAGGAGAACCTAAGTCAAAACCTTAATGAGCCCCATGGGTGCTGAATGTCTAAACAAAGGGGAAGGAGAAAGCTACATTTAGTAAAGCACATTTGCGAGAAATCCACGATCTTAAAACGCTACCATTGAAGCGCGGCGATGACTTGTCGTTTTACTGACAGCATCGAGCGGCTGCCATGACGTGACTCGCGCGTGCACGGCGGGACGAGCCCCTTTTTAAACACTAACCCTGCCATTGCTCCATTTACATTGGCAGAGACGAATGCACTGTTGCCGCGGAAGGTAATTAAGAGGCTTTCTTTATCCCGGTCGCGTTTTAAGATCGTGGATTTCTCGCAAATGTGCTTTACTAAATGTAGCTTTCTCCTTCCCCTTTGTTTAGACATTCAGCACCATTGGGGCTCATTAATGTTTTGACTGAGGTTCTCCTCACAAGGTAACACAGTATTATTTTTATTCTGGTCTTTAATCGCTTATCACTCGTCAACTGTGAGTGGTGGTTTATTTTTGGTTCCCCGTTTTCTATTTAATTGTCTTACAGTAATTCTGGAACCTTTGATGTACATCTCGGCCCCAGTCATTTTTAAGTAAAAACCCGGATTGGAGAATTATTATCCTGAATGGAAATTGTGATCACTCAATAAGTAAGTCTGATGGATCGCGCTGTGTGTGCGAGCCATGGTAATTAAATGTTAATCCTGTTTGACATGTTTGTCTGATAGCATCCACCCTGCTTTTCAGGTGCCATCTACCCGCTCTCTGCCTCTGGAGCCTATGGGCCCACCGACTTCATTTCGACTACCCAGTAGAGGGTGGCCCACGGTAATTGAGTTACTTTTCACTTATAATTTTATTCCTCTTGGAAAACACGTTAGATTCTAAGTATTCCTTTTGTTAATCCCCAGGTGCCCCATAGACAGTCCTGAGGAAGACCCCTGTGTAAGGATCTAAGCAACCTACGTTGTATTGGGGTCAAAACATCGACTTTGTCGCATTTTGATGCCAGTTTGGACAACAGTGCTTTTTCACTGTGCCCAGTGAAATACAAGCAATGGCTATTAATTTCTTATTTTCAATTGTTAGGCTGAACAAGCCGCTTTTATTGTAAATAATGGTGTGATGGATACATTGTCACTACTTCTCCTTTCACTTTTCAACCCTCACTTGATGCACACAATCCTTCTTTCCCTTTCCCTTTCACGTGGGGCACTTTTACTGTACATAATTTACTGATGATTTGCTGGTTTGTGAACATCCTAGGATGTTCGATATGATTAAATAATATTGAACATGAAATTTTAAGTAAATCAATGCCTGTTGGTATTTAATTGTGTGTGTTCTCAAGAATTGAACTACTGGGACCCCCTTTTCTACTGTACTGTTCATTACCCAGGTCCCAGTGGCTTATTTAGGTCTTAACCCCTTTTTTGTAACTACAGCCTGAACTGACAGGCAGGTCCTCCCTGGACCGAAATCAAGCATCCTGGGACCGGTTTCGAGGTATCACCCGTCATCAGCTAGGCTAGCTTGAATCCTATAGCACAGTGAGCACGGGACCCATGTCTGGGCATACTGTTCCCACTTAGAGTGACAAAAGCAAAAAGAACAGATGATATACAGAATGCCAAACAAATCAAACATTCACCCCCAGTAACAGATCTGGGTTTAATCCATCGTTTTTTGCTCACCATGCCAATCCAGAATGGACACATCCATATGCAAATCAGTCTTGACCCTGCTCCCCATGGGAACAATCCAGCCCGAACTGCCAGGCCCTCCTGGACCAGAATCAAGCATCCTGGGACCAGTTTCAAGGTATCACTCCTCATCATCGAAGCTAGCTTGAATCCAGGGGCACAGTGAGGAGGGGACCCACATCAGGGCATACCGTACCCATTTAGGGCAACAAAAGTAAAAAGAACAGATGCTGAACAAATCAAACATTCAACCCCAGTCACAGAGCTTGGTTTAATTCATAATTCTTTTGCTCAGCAGGCCACCCCGGTTTGGACCCAGCTATATGTAAATCAGTCTTGACACTGCTCTCCAGGGGAACAGTCCAGCCTGAACTGCCAGGCAAGGTCCTTCTTGGACAGTTACATGACAGAAGCACGCATGGCTAAACCACGGGTGCCTCAACAATGTGGTCTCATCAATGAATGCATCTTAACCACGCATTCCTTTACCACGCATACCTTTACCATGCATGCCTTTACAACGAATTCCGTTGTAGAGGCATGATTGGTAAAGGTTTATGCGTAGTAAATATCATACCACAGGCCCCCCTCCCTGAGCCCTAAAACCCGGCCCCATTCCCTGCAATCTACCTGCCTCAGCCCTAAAAATGACCCCGACCGCCCACCCTGAGCCCTAAAACCCGTTCCTGGCCCTGAAACCTGCCCCGCCCAACCCCCCTGCCCTGAGCCCTAAAACTTGCCCTCAGCCCTAGAAACTACCCCATCACCAGCCCCCTGCCCTGAGCCCTAAAACTTGGTCCTCAGCCCTAAAACATACCCCAACCCCAGCCCCCCAAAAACTGCCCCTGCCCTAAGTCTAAAACCCGGCCTCCAGCCCTAAAAATCACCTTGACCCCCCCCTGAGCCCTAAAACCACCCGCAGCCCTAAAAACAACCCCTCCCCAAAACCTGGCTCCAGCCCCATTTACCAGGCCGCATCCCAGAGCTTCCTCTCCCGATCCTTCTGGTTCCTCTCTCCGCCCATCTGCTGGGAATCGCAAATAGAAATCAATAGAGTTTTGTAAATTTGAAATTGTGATGCACATGAAATCACAATTAGGAAATTACATTTTCTAACGTACGTACCTGTGGTCCTAGATGCTTTTGGCTGGGTAGTACCTACGCTTGCACATGATGAGCCTGGGTGCTGTTGGTAAGACGGTGGATTCTCCAAGGGGAACTTAGGTGGAGGTCAAAGAAGGCCCAGCCTTTGACTCACCTATCAGGTCAGACGGCACTAGTAAGCTTTAAAAATTTAAGGAATGCAAAGTTTGATTGTGTTCATTTTCTGACAAATCTGAAAAAAAAATCTAAATTGTCATCTTGGATGGTGACGATAGATACAACGCTTTGGGTGGGAACAGGAGGAGTCCCAGGCTACTGGGAGTTAGAATTATGGTGTAAGCCATGGAATCCATTGTATAGAGCAGGAAGTTCAAAAAGGGTGCAAAAAGTGCGCAGAGGCAAGGACTTGCTAGCACAGTTCCTAGCAGATGAAAGTGTGAATGAAAGACAGTTGGTGATCCAACTGCTCCAGAACCTCTGCAATCCTCCACAGGCTGTGATCAGGGAATTTTTTAATCAAGGGAGTCAGTAGACAAGCGTGAAAGAATTAGGATAATCATGAAAGAATTCTACTTTCCCCTTCCTTCCCTCTATCAATGAGAACAGGCAGGAATGATCTCTTAGACTCACCCATATCTGTTCTGTTCTAGTGGACCCCCTCTATGGGATGAACTGCAGTACAAGGCCAGCAGACACCTTAATGCTTTCTTGGTTGTGAATAAGGGTATACTCAGGGAAACGGGGGCAGAAACGTTTTAACAAGAAAATGCCTTCTCCCCAAGCAATGTGCCACTAGCATTGAAAAAGCATGTGCAGGTATATGGAACAGTAGGTTAGACTAAAACATGGGTTATCTCACATTGAGGCACTATAGATTGGATTGGTGACTTTTTCTTTTTCTTTTTCTTAGATCATCACAATTAATGCTTCACACATTGAAACTGGCAATTCTCCCCTCTCCTCCGCCTCTGCAATTACCTCTAACATCCTGGGGGTCACCTGCTCAATATAAGTTTTATAAAATTCGGCTGTCAGGCCGTCCATACCTGGAGATTTAGCCGTTCTCAACCCGGATATTGCAGTTTTCATTTCCTCCCCACTAATAGGGCTCCCTAGTATTTCCTGATCCTCAGTATCCAGGCTGGGTGTCTCTATATCTATTAAATAAGTTTGAATGGTCTGGGTAGGTGTGGGGTTGGGGGACTCAGAGTATATTGTATTTAGGTGGGTTGGAAATGCCTTATTAATCTCATGTTGTGTATAAACAACTCGTTGCTGGTCATTTCTAATTGACAGGATCGGTTGTGGTTGTGTCTCCATACTGATTTGACCTGCCAGTAGACGGCCCGCCTTGTCTTCTTCTGTGTACCATTTCCTCCTGCTCCTATTTCTATTATACTTGCCTAAGGTATCCCACAGCGCAAATACAAGGAGATGATGGACAGAGTGCTGAAACTTTTCAAACACTCACCCCAGTCACAGATCTGGGTTGAATCCATCATAATCCTTTAGCTCACTTTGCCACCCCAGTTCAGACAAAGCTATATGCAAATCAGTCTTGACCCTGTGCCTCATGGGAACAGTCCAGCCCGAACTGCCAACCCATGTCTTCCCTGGACCGGAAAAAAGCATCCTGGGACCGGTTTCGGGCTAACAGCCCTCATCAGCCAGGCTAGCTTGAATCCAGTGGCAAAGTGAGCAAGGGACCCACGTCTGGGCTAACCCTGCCAACTTAGGGCGAACAAAGCAAACACAAGGAGATGATGGACGGAGTGCTGAAACTTTTCAAACACTCACCCCCAGTCACAGATCTGGGTTGAATCCATCATCATTCTTTAGCTCACTTTGCCACCCCAGTTCAGACAAAGCTATATGCAAATCAGTCTTGACCCTCTGCCTCATGGGAACAGTCCAGCCCGAACTGCCAAGCCATGTCTTCCCTTGACCGGAAACAAGCATCCTGGGACCAATTTCGGGCTAACAGCCCTCATCAGCCAGGCTAGCTTGAATCCAGTGGCAAAGTGAGCAAGGGACCCACGTCTTGGCATACCCTGCCAACTTAGGGCGAACAAAGCAAACACAAGGAGATGATGGACGGAGTGCTGAAACTTTTCAAACACTCACCCCCAGTCACAAATCTGGGTTGAATCCATCATCATTCTTTAGCTCACTTTGCCACCCCAGTTCAGACAAAGCTATATGCAAATCAGTCTTGACCCTCTGCCTCATGGGAACAGTCCAGCCCAAACTGCCAAGCCATGTCTTCCCTTGACCGGAAACAAGCATCCTGGGACCAGTTTCGGGCTAACAGCCCTCATCAGCCAGGCTGGCTTGAATCCAGTGGCAAAGTAAGCAAGGGTCCCACGTCTGGGCATACCCTGTTAACTTAGGGCGAACAAACCAAACACAAGGAGATGATGGACGGAGTGCTGAAACTTTTCAAACACTCACCCCCGGTCACAGATCTGGGTTGAATCCATCATCATTCTTTAGCTCACTTTGCCACCCCAGTTCAGAAAAAGCTATATGCAAATCAGTCTTGACCCTGTGCCTCATGGGAACAGTCCAGCCCGAACTGCCAAGCCATGTCTTCCCTGGACCGGAAACAAGCATCCTGGGACCGGTTTCGGCCTAACAGCCCTCATCAGCCAGGCTAGCTTGAATCCAGTGGCAAAGTGAGCAAGGGACCCACGTCTGGGCATACCCTGCCAACTTAGAGTAAACAAAGCAAACACAAGGAGATGATGGACGGTGATGGACGGAGTGCTGAAACTTTTCAAACACTCACCCCCAGTCACAGATCTGGGTTGAATCCATCATCATTCTTTAGCTCACTTTGCCACCCCAGTTCAGACAAAGCTATATGCAAATCAGTCTTGACCCTCTGCCTCATGGGAACAGTCCAGCCCGAACTGCCAAGCCATGTCTTCCCTTGACCAGAAACAAGCATCCTGGGACCAGTTTCGGGCTAACAGCCCTCATCAGCCAGGCTGGCTTGAATCCAGTGGCAAAGTAAGCAAGGGACCCACGTCTGGGCATACCCTGCTAACTTAGGGCGAACAAAGCAAACACAAGGAGATGATGGACGGAGTGCTGAAACTTTTCAAACACTCACCCCCGGTCACAGATCTGGGTTGAATCCATCATCATTCTTTAGCTCACTTTGCCACCCCAGTTCAGAAAAAGCTATATGCAAATCAGTCTTGACCCTGTGCCTCATGGGAACAGTCCAGCCCGAACTGCCAAGCCATGTCTTCCCTGGACCGGAAACAAGCATCCTGGGACCGGGTTCGGGCTAACAGCCCTCATCAGCCAGGCTAGTTTGAATCCAGTGGCAAAGTGAGCAAGGGACCCACGTCTGGGCATACCCTGCCAACTTAGGGCGAACAAAGCAAACACAAGGAGATGATGGACGGAGTGCTGAAACTTTTCAAACACTCACCCCCGGTCACAGATCTGGGTTGAATCCATCATCATTCTTTAGCTCACTTTGCCACCCCAGTTCAGACAAAGCTATATGCAAATCAGTCTTGACCCTGTGCCTCATGGGAACTGTCCAGCCCGAACTGCCAAGCCATGTCTTCCCTGGACCGGAAACAAGCATCCTGGGACCGGTTTCGGCCTAACAGCCCTAATCAGCCAGGCTAGCTTGAATCCAGTGGTAAAGTGAGCAAGGGACCCACGTCTGGGCATACCCTGCCAACTTAGGGCGAACGAAGCAAACACAAGGATATGATGGGCGGAGTGCTGAAACTTTTCAAACACTCACCCCCAGTCACAGATCTGGGTTGAATCCATCATCATTCTTTAGCTCACTTTGCCACCCCAGTTCAGACAAAGCTATATGCAAATCAGTCTTGACCCTGCGCCTCATGGGAACAGTCCAGCCCGAACTGCCAAGCCATGTCTTCCCTGGACCGGAAACAAGCATCCTGGGACCGGTTTCGGGCTAACAGCCCTCATCAGCCAGGCTAGCTTGAATCCAGTGGCAAAGTGAGCAAGGGACGCACGTCTGTATCTCTGTACTGGGGTGAATGTATGACATTGTTCTGCATTCTGTCCATCAATTGTTGTTTTTGCATTTGTCACCCCGAGTGGGATGGGTATGCCCAGACATGGGTCCCGTGCTCTCCATGCCACTGGAGTCAAGCTATCCTGGCTGATGAGGGGTGAAACCCCGAAACGGTCCTAGGATGCTTGTTTCCAGTCCAGGGAGGACCTGGCCTGGCAGTTCGGGCTGGACTGTTCCCATTGGGCACAGGGTCAAGACTGATTTGCATATGGCTGGGTTCAAACTGCAAATGAATGGTGAGCAAAAAAACGATGGATTTAGGCCCATATCTCTGTACTGGGGTGAATGTATGACATTGTTCTGCATTCTGTCCATCAATTGTTGTTTTTGCATTTGTCACCCCGAGTGGGACGGGTATGCCCAGACGTGGGTCCCGTGCTCTCCATGCCACTGGAGTCAAGCTATCCTGGCTGATGAGGGGGTGAAACCCCGAAACCGGTCCTAGGATGCTTGTTTCCAGTCCAGGGAGGACCTGGCCTGGCAGTTCGGGCTGGACTGTTCCCATTGGGGACAGGATCAAGACTGATTTGCATATGGCTGGGTTCAAACTGGAATGGCATGGTGAGCAAAACAACAATGGATTTAGGCCCAGATCTCTGTACTAGGGTGAATGTATGACATTGTTCTACATTCTGTTCATCAATTGTTGTTTTTGCATTTTGCATTTGTCACCCCGAGTGGGACGGGTATGCCCAGACGTGGGCCCCGTGCTCTCCATGCCACTGGAGTCAAGCTATCCTGGCTGATGAGGGGTGAATCCCTGAAACCGGTCCTAGGATGCTTGTTTCCAGTCCAGAGAGGACCTGGCCTGGCAGTTCGGGCTGGACTGTTCCCATTGGGCACAGGGTCAAGACTGATTTGCATATGGCTGGGTTCAAACTGGAATGGCATGGTGAGCAAAAAAACGATGGATTTAGGCACAGATCTCTGTACTGGGGTGAATGTATGACATTGTTCTGCATTCTGTCCATCAATTGTTGTTTGTGAATAAGGTATCCCACAGTTCCCCTATCTGTTGTCGCTGTGCTGTCCATTTAGTAAGTCCCTCCGCGTCTATGGGGAGTGCTGTTTCTAGAATGGCCAACTGTTGCTCCTGACGCTTCAAATCTTGCTCAAGCACTTTTTTAACTCCAGTCTCAGTAGACATACATGTCCCCCTTAACACTACTTTCTTGGCATCCCATTCCACTGCTTTAGTACTGGCGGTATTCCAGTTTCTGTCAAAATACCCCTGAAGTTCCTGGCCAATTGCAGCCTTATACACTGGATCTGTCAGTGCTTCGGTATTTACCCTCCATAGCGGAATCTTAGATCTCGGCCTGCCCATAGTATATGTTATCAATAGTGGGGAGTGATCCGATAAATATCTAGCCAGATATTGCGCCTCTTCAATTCTATTCGCTGCCTCTTTCTGTATGAAAAAATAGTCCAATCTGCTATGTGTATTAGTAGCGGTTGTGTGACATGAGTACGCTATTTGGTGGGGGTTGCGATGTCGCCAGATATCCACCAAGTTGTAGTTCATTAACATCTGCTGCATAGCTTCTCTAGTTTTAGGTTTGGTCCCTGGCCTTGGGGGACATCTGTCCAGCGTACCGTCCAAGGCACAGTTATAATCCCCTGCAACAATCAATTCTACATCCGGTGAAATATCTATCTGCTGCATAACTGACCCCAGGAACTCACCATCATCACTATTCGGGGCATATATATTAATCAGGCACACTTTCCGCCCATCGAGAGTTCCCTCCACTGTCTCATATCTGCCCAATGGATCTGGGTTGGACTTTTCCACTTTGAATGTGGCCCCGGGTGCCACCCATATTAACGCTCCTCTTGCATATCCGTAATTGGAGGTCGCAAAAAACTGACCCCTCCATCTTCGTTGAACATATTTAAGGCAATCTCCCCAGAGGTGCGTTTCTTGAAAGAAGGCTATATCCACTTTGTATCGTTTTAAATATGTAGCCACTCGGATTCTTTTGACCATATTATTTAGCCCCCTAACATTCCATGTTATAAACTTATAGTATTGTCTATCTTCTGTCATAACTGTATTATATTGTGGTATAACTCCTCAGTATCTCGTTGGGAGGAAACCAACTTATCAGCGCGGGCAATCACCCTGTGTATACCTATAAATTGTGTGGGATATCTTCTCTGATCTCTGAAGAAAGCCTAAAACCTGAATTACGGCCAATCTGCCTGGCACCATGCCGCCCCGCCCAACCCTAGGCCTAGCAAGGCAGCTACAGTGCACCACAGTTGGAACATCCTAAACTGTATTGTGGCGGAACTATGACCCAACCCCGGGATCTCAGTTTTAATTCATAGTCCTTCAGGAATACCCTCCTGACTTTTAACCATTATCTCAGACCACAGTCCCATACATCTAGGTCCTGTACTCACAGTTTCTTTATCCATAATATCCTTCAGCCACACCCCCATGTGCATTTCACTATACTTCCGAGGTCTCTTTTCGTTTAGCCCGAGTTACCCTCCTCCTGCGACTGAGTTTCTTGTACTAAACAGAGCGGGGAAAACTGGTTATGTGTTGGTACTCCCTCTAACTCGGTCTGTAGGGTGCCATTCGGGCCCACCAAGATATGTCCCATCTCAGGTGCATTCTGGGGTGTAGGTCTTTGTTCTCCTGTATTACAACACTGGGTTTTCTGTTGCCCACTTCGTCGTCGCTGTTCTCGCCAACCATGATTGTGATCCAGTCCAGCGAGGCCTATTGAGTCCATCCAGTCGGTGGCCTACTGCGGTGTGGTATAAAAATAGACTCTCCCTTTTTGCTGTATCCGGAGCCAGGCAGGAAACATCTGGCTGTACTTAATGTTAAGGTCTCTGAGTCATCTTTTCACCCCCAGGAAGTCATTCCTAAGATCCTGTACTCTCCTGGTGTAATCCGGATAAATATGAATGTCTCGATCCTCAAATTTAGGTGGGCCCTGAGTGCGCACATATTGCAATATTATATCTCTGTCTCTGAAGTTAATAAACAAGCAATTATGGCACTGGGAGGAGCTCCTGGTCTCGGTGGGGGCCCAAGGGCTCGGTGCGCTCTTTCTATGGCGAACATTTTGGAGAGTCTGATATTCGGGAGCGCCGCCCCTATCCATTGTTCGAGAAAAAGATCTGCCGCCGATCCCTCTGCTTCTCCAGAAATCCCAGAAATCTGAGGTTATTCCTTCTCGACCTCCCTTCTGCATCTTCAGCTCTATCCTCCAGGTGGTTAGACTGTTCTTGAAGCGAGATCACCGTTGTGCGGAGCCGCTGGACTTCCTCTCGCAGCGTACCCAGCTCTCCTTCTGTACTAGTGACTCGATTCGCCACTTTCTGCAAGTCTAATCGCAAGTGGTTAATATCCATTGCCATAGTATCCATATTTGCCTCAAGCGCCACTCGGGAGTCTTTGATGGGGTCTAGAATCTCCCTTTTATCTTGCGCCATGGTACTGTGATGTGGGGTCTGTTCATATTCTCTTCTATTGTGCTCTAGTGTCGTCTGGCCTGGTACGGTGTATTGCATTATTTTGTTGGCCTGCGCACCCCTCGCCAGTTTATTTTTACCCATGTTCCGTCCATAAAAAGCGGCCTCAGACGTATCCTTGGGCTCTTGATCTTTTCTCCAGCCCCGGGGCAGGAGCAACCAGGGTCCCCAACAAGGAGGTGATAAGTATTGACTTTAGTTCGTTGACTTCCCCCTCTAATGAGTTATATGCCTCTCACCAGTAGTCCCTTTCTTTCTCATCCAGGGTAGTGGGGAGTCCAGACTGGCTATGGCTTCCTTAGTCTGCGCTACAGTACGCCTGCAATAGCACCACGGCCACCGGGGCCCTCAATGCACCCAGTGCGTGTTGCCTGCACCAGCCGCTGTACTGATGTCCCAAATATTCCAGCTGTAGCCTAGGGGGACCCCCCTGTATAGCCGGTCTCTCTATTCCTCTCTGGTTTAATGGCTTGGGCAATGATGGCCTCAGGTAGCACCGGGGGGTATGCCCTTAAGCAGGTCCCAGGGGGTCACTCACCTAGCTTATCCGAGCCTCCCATACAGACCTCTGTAAGGGGCTATCGGTACTTGCATTCAGTTGGGCTCCCATCCGCTTAGCCCAGGTTGTTATGCACCAATGGTTCCAGCTGTTCGCTCCCACCACCGGGGTCTATAACTCTCCAACCTTCATACTTCCAGGAGCTCTTCCCTCATGCTCCAGGCAGGCTCCGGCCCCACCCCACGTTCCAAGGGCCTTGCCACGAAGCTACATCAGCCCACAAGGGGCACTTCTCCACTCAGGGCCCACGATCAGGGTCCGGCCAACCTCCGAGGCTTCCTGCAGTTTATCCGCGAGTGGCCGGAGCCACCGTTTAAAAGCAGGTAGGCCGCCTCGTCACTGGGTTTTTAGATTGCAGACTCTCCGGGTGGGCTCCGGCACCACTAAACGTACCTCGGGCCTCATCAGGAAGCTACTTTGCCATACAGGGGCTCCCTTGCCCACAGGGCCCCCACTTCGGGTTTCAGCGTCTTCCGGGGCCTTGTCTATATTAGGCTCGAGGGGCAGGCGTCGCCATTTTGAGGTCAGGCAGGCCGCCTCTTCCCCGGAGTCTCACTCAGCTGTTTCTTCGCTGGTATAGTCCGGCCACCTCCCGCTTCTCGATCCTGTTTTGTAGGGGGTGTTCCGACACTGTTTTCCCCCGGGCTGATTCCCGTTCTGCCAGGATATGTGAAAGATAATGTCGTCTGGGCCAGGAGCTCCGACACAACGCGTCTAGCAGGCCATACTGTTAGGCCACACCACCAGCCTGGATTGGTGACTTATGTAATGTTGAATGATAAATTATAAGAAAGATCCACAACACCCAAGGAGAAGTGTGGGTTTTGAATGTAATCTTTAGTAGTCTATCAAACATTGTTCTTTCTAACACTATATATATGTTTTTTTTTTAGGAAATTTAAAATAAATTAAATGTTTCTGTATGTTTTTGTGATCTGTTTTTGCACAGATATCGCAGAGTTATATATTAATAGATGCTTGCAAACTAAACAATAAAAACTCAGTGAAGTCTTAGGGCCTGATTCACAAAGGTAAGCTTACACTTTTGTGTAAGATTACATTTTTTTGTATTCACAAACTGTGATTTAATAGTACGTTTATGAGAGCAGAGACTCTGCATATAACAGTATAGGCCAGGGAAGGGAATCAAAACCACTTCACAAACTCACCGACCTTCAAGTAGCACATGTGTACGCATCCAGAAGGACATCATCCACATGCCGAGCTATTGTACTTCCATGTATGTTCTTGTTTTGGTCTGTGTATTGTTTGGTTGGATTCAGGCTTATGCATGTGCACACACTAATGCAATTAAAGTGGCAAAAAAGTTGGTCAGGGATTTTACATGTTTTACTGGGATCTCCCTTTAACTGGGGAGTGACAAAGGCTCTCACTTTGCCTCCTCTGTAGTTCAGAAGCAAAGCAAAGCCTTTGGGGTTAAACAATATTTACACTGTGCATACTACCACAAGTCCACAGGGAAGGTGGAGCATTTCAACTCCACTTGAAGAACAGAATAGCTGATATTTAGGCAGAAACAGAACTTAAGTGGCCTGGTGCATTACCCTTAGTGCTCTGGTCAGTGCAAGGCAGTCTTAGACAAAAAGACTATGCAAAGCTATACAAAGAAGTTATGGGGTGGCCTATTCTACTTACTACTGACTCTCCATTACTCGATTGCACCTGAATGATGATATGACGCTTAAATAATGCAAACACCCTGTAAATATTGTTAGAGCTTCTATTCACAGGTCTGATTTGCCTTACATGCCTGTCCAACAGAAACATGCTACGTTCAATAGTTAGGACTAGGTCCATATGCGAGAGCACCAACAAAAGTCAGCTCTACAGCCCAATGGCATGACCCCTTTCAAGTCCATCTCACCATAAACACTGAGGTGAAGTGCCACTAATGTCAGCTTGGGTGTACACCTCCCATTGCAAACAAACGATTAAGCTAAAATCTTTCAACCCTGCTGCTTCCTCTGTGCCCATGTTCCCATCATCCATCGGCAGGGTAAGTGATATCACTGCAGTGCCCACAATTCATATGCACAGTAAGGGACATCACTGGATTTCCCATCATCCATCTACCCGAGAAGTGACAACATTTTCTGTCTTCTCCCTACTTCAGTCAAAACACCACATTGCGACCCATTGCCTAGGTGTTCCCGGCAGAGAGCGAACACAGGCAAATCCATTGCCTATGTGGGCCAGTTAGGGCCTGGAAGGGCCTTGGCCCAGAACCCCTGTTCCAGTGAAATCTACAAGTTAAAATATATTTATGTGCCTCACCCAGCACTCAATGTCGCCAATCCCCACAATCACATACAGATGTAGACAACCCAGACACTTACATAGCATTCACACAACACATAGACCCCACTTCATACACATCCCATTGACTACACACACCCTCAACTCATGCTCTTCAGTGCTCACTCTGCATTTCGCCACACACTAGATAGACATTGCAGACCTTATCAGCTATCACAAGCTTGACACCCTATTGATCACAGAAACACTGTTCACCCCCACATTTTCCTATATCTTTGATGTCCTTCTTACCACAGGCTATAGCATAATCATCACACATAAGAAGTGAGGAGGCCTTGCTGTCATCCATAATTCTCCTGGACCTGCATACTAGGTAGGTAAGTAACAGTCATCTACGTGGAGCTACTGACATGCCATTTCTTTTCCTATGCAACTCAGAACAACAATGCAAGCTGAAAAAAACAAGAGACACCCTCTTCAACCTACACGATACACTCAACATGATACAGCATATCACAGAACCTGTCATCTTCAACATTTACAGGGAGATTGTTAGAAATAGGGGTCTCTAGTTGGCAGAGGTAGGTACCTTTGACCAAGTAGGGGCCCTTGCTTCTAGTCAGGGTAAGGGGGCTACACTCCTAAAATAACCCCTGCTCACCCCCTTGGTAGCTTGGCACAAGCAGGCAGGCTTATCTCAGAGGCAGTGTGTAAAGCATTTGTGAACACATAGAGTAATACAGTGAAAACACTATAAATGGACACCACACCAGTTTAGAAAAATAAGTAGGGCCTGATTCACAGAACTAACTTACGTCAAAATCCTAAACTTACAACAATTTTGGTATTCACAGAATGAACTTACACATTTGGGTATTCACAGAATGAACTTACACATTTGGGTATTCACAGAATGAACTTACAACAATTTTGGTATTCACAGAATGAACTTACACATTTGGGTATTCACAGAATGAACTTACACATTTGGGTATTCACAGAATGAACTTACACATTTGGGTATTCACAGAATGAACTTACAACAATTTTGGTATTCACAGAATGAACTTACACATTTGGGTATTCACAGAATGAACTTACAACAATTTTGGTATTCACAGAATTAACTTACTCATTTTGGTATTCACAGAAGGCACTTACTCATCAATGAGTAAGTGCCTTCTGTGAATACCAAATGTGTAAGTTACACAAAATGTGTAAGTTACACAAAATGTGTAAGTTACACAAAATGAGTAAGTTACACAAAATGTGTAAGTTACACAAAATGTGTAAGTTACACAAAATGTGTAAGTGTCTTCTGTGAATACCAAAATGAGTAAGTTTATTCTGTGAATACCAAAATGAGTAAGTTCATTCTATGAATACCAAAATGGTAGTAAGTTTAGGATTTTGTCGTAAGTTAGTTCTGTGAATCGGGCCCCCAATCTTTATCTAGACTTAACACAAGACCAAACGACAAAAATCCACAATACAGTATTCAAAAATATGACTTTCAGATGGTAGAAATAGCTTAGTTCAATGTAGATGGTAAATGCGACACTTTACTCTCAAAGTAGCTTGGATGCGTAACGCAATACAAACAAAAGGGTCACAGGGAAGGCGATGAGTAAGTTCCTTGCTTCGGGGGAGGCGGCGCACCTGTTCCTTACTGCAGCGCAAGGGGGGCGATGTGTCTGTTCCTTAGCGGAGAGGAGGCGAAGAATCTGTTTCTTACTGTGATCCGGTGCGATGCGACAAGATGGCACCTCGATGCGATGTGAAGATCCGGTGCGATGCGACAAAATGGCGTCTTTGATGCGATGCGACAACGTGGTTGCGATGCGTGCACGCCCGATGGCCGTGCGGCGAACTCGATGGTTTCTTGAGCCGCGACGGGCCCTGCGACACGCTTCTCTGGTGATGCGACGGCGACCTCTGAGGTGGCGGCAAGCTTCTCCGGTGAAGCGATGGCAAACTGCTGCGGCGGCGACACGCTTCTTCGACGATGCGATGCCAACAGCTGCGGCGGCGACACGCATCTTCCTCGTTGCGTCGCGCTTCCAGCTCCCAGCGACACGCAGTCTCCAGAGGGCCCAAAACAACAGCAGGCACCTCTCTGCAGGTAGAATAACCAGCAAGGAAATTCAGGGGGAGCTGGGGGTGAAGTCTTTGTGTCCCTGAGACTTCAGAACAGGAGGCAAGCTCAGCTTCAAGACCTTGGAGATCTTCCTCAAGATGATTAAAGTACACACAAAGTTCCTTTTCTCCTTTCCTTGGCAATGAGTAACCACTGCAGGCCAACCCCAAACAGCACAGGGGCAGTCTCCTCCTTCAGCTTCCTTGGTTCCTCTCCTTGGCAAAGGTTCGTCTTGATTCCCAGAAGTGATCTAAAGTTCTGGGGTCTGGGCCTCAATATTTATACTACTAAATCCTTTGTTCTCTGAAGGCAGAGAGTGTCTGTACCTAGTCAAAACCAGTTCTGTCCTCCCTGGTGCAGCTTCCTGGCAGGAGGTGGAGACAGCATTGTTGAAAGCAGACCTGGCCCAGGTAGCTGAAAGGAAAACTCCTCCCCTACTCTCTATTCTATGAAGGCTCAGGCAAGTGAAAGGAAATCTCCTCCCCTACTCTCTATTCTATGTGGGCCCTATTCAGCCCAGCCCTGACTCATCAGACTGCTGGAGCCAAGGCCCTCTCCAGCCCCCTGTCACTCACAAACCAGACATGGAATACACAAACCTAGCAGAGGCATACTGGATGGTTAGGCAAGAAAATACCTACTTTCTAAAAGTGGTATTTTCAGACACAGAATGTAAAAATCACCCATACTAAAAGATGTATTTTAACATTCTGAGTTCAGGCATACTAAACTTTATTTTCCTATCTTGTTCCCTGGGTCAGTTATAATTCTAAGATGTTATAATCAAACTGCCCATTCTGGCCTATGGGAAGAGATAGCCTTGCAATAGTGAAAAACGAAATTGGCTGTAATTCACTATCAGGACATGCCAAACACATCAGGGCATGTCCTACCTTTCACATACAATGCACCCTGCCCACAGGGGTGACTAACATGTAGAAAAGGGAAGGTTTAGGGACTGGCAAGTGGGTGCACTTGCCAAGTCGACATGGCAGTCCCAGACTGCACACAGGCTCTGCAATGGCAGGCCTGAGACATATTTTACAAGCTGCTTCTGTGGGTGGCACAATCAGTGCAGCAAGCCCACCAGCAGCATTTGATTTACGGGCCCTGGGCACACATGGTGCACTGTACTAGGGTCTGACAAGTAAATCAAATAAGCCAATCATGGAATCACTAATCCATTACAACAATTTACAATAGAGAGCATATGCACTTTAGCACTGATCAGCAGTTAAAAAGTGCCCAGAGTCATAAAACCACCAACAATAGGTCAGAAAATAGGCTAGGAGGAAGGCAAAAAGTTCAGGGATGAACCTGTAAAAAGGGCCAAGTCCAACAGAGATGCTAGGTGCTCTACTCACAGTTAACAGGATTGAGAGTCAACTGATACACACCTCTACTTGAAAAACTCATTTGCGTTAGACATCCAATGCCTCGAGCAGTGCTTGCACATCATCCAGACCTGGATGTCCAGCGCCTACTGTCATTGAGGGACGGTGGTGTACGATCTGTGTGAGGGGGAAATAGTAGTGAAATAACTGGGGGAGAGCTACACCACAGATTTACTGGAGGGAGAATCAGAATCTGCTACCTTTTCTGTTGCCCCTTCAGCAATAAGCAATCTCAGTGAAAGGCATTTACTCCTAAATTATTGCTAACGATTTTTAATATTGTTGTTAACACACATTTTAGCAATGTTCACAAACCAAATTCATTCTTATGCTGTACTGAAAAGCAACATTGAATACTTGCTTCCAATAAATGTCGAAAAGACAGTTAAATATCTGCCATAGACATCTCATTTTTAGATCAGATGAAGTCATATTATGGATAATGGTAAACACAAACTGCTGCCTTCAGAGATTGCCACTAGTTTGTGCTTACAGTCCCTCTCCTTCAGGCTAGTCAGTCCATACTATGGTCCGTTGTGGAAGGACATAATGTTCCACTAAAACCACCCAACGCCACATGAAAAAAATAAAGAAAATGCTTACTTGAAGTATCATAAAAATTACACTATAATAATTGCCTAATGTTATGTTTGAATGCAGTTATTTGTTTTGCAGTTTTTGATATTTTTCATACAAAAATTGATTATTTTCTTAAAAACACTATGACCCATATTACACTGAACGTACATACCTAGTCAAATCAGCTTTTAATTAAGCTTTTTTAAATTATTCAGAATGTTTTGCTTTTAGGGTGGAAGTCATTTTCAGGATGCCATCCCCATTGAAGCAAATTATCCCTGTTGCCTTCCCCTACAAACAATGTACCTCATGGGGAGAGGAGTTGGCCTAACGGCTAGGGCGGTCAACCTCGAATCTGGGGAACCGGGTTCGAGTCTCGGCAATGACGCTGAACATCCTGTGATTCTGGGCAAATCACTTAATCTCCCCGTGCCTAACAAAAAATGAATGTGTCCTCATGTAATGCAACTTGTGCTATGTAAAGCGCTCTGATACCCGAAACCTTCAGGTCAAGTTTGCATTATATAAAACTCAGTAAAAATAAATAAAATGCACTGCAATGGAACACTTCCTAGGATGCAGAGCACTTAATGGTTAATAGCATGAGGGTGAGAGGGAAATGTTCCAAAGGAGCTGACCCAAAGCCTCTATATCTATATTATCCTAGATATGTGTACAGTAGTGGCAGGGCTTCAGCTACTTAAGCTATAAGTCTGACTTTCCATGATAAAGGCATTTTTAGTTCGTTATGGGGCACATGCATCAAGCTAGGCAATTGCGATTCCTTAATAGCTATTATTAAGGAATCGCTATTAAGGAATCGCAATTGCCTATGCATGTAGAAATCGCTCAATAAATAGCGATTCCTAAACATTCCTTAATTGCTACTCGCAAATTGCGAGTCGCAATTAAGGAATACCTACCCATTCATTCCTATGGGCCATGAGGCCCATAGGAATGAATGGGAAGATATTCACTATTAGCGATTCGCTATTAAAGAATGGCTAATAGCGGGAGCTATTTCAAGGGTGCCAGGGTGTCAAAAGGACACCCTGTTGCACCCCTGAAATCTGCATATGAGTACATCTTGCACACACACATGCCCCAAGGGCATGTGTGTGTGTAAATGGAAGTTTGAAAAATGAACTTTAGTGCATTTTTCAAAGTTTTGCAAATTACCATGCAGTTTAACTTCATGGTAATTTGCTCCCCTATTAGCGAAATCGCATTTTTTTAACTTTAATGCATTGCATTTAAGGAATCTCAATTTGTGATTCCTTAAATGCAATTGCAATTTAAGGAATAGCAATTTTGCGATTCCTTAAATTGCGATTTCTGTATTTGGGATGATGCATCCCAAATGCAAAAATACTGGTCGCAAAGGGGCAGATTCTGAGAATCTGCCCGTTTGCGACCAGTATTTCGGTTGATGCATGTGCCAGTATATAACTAGGTGGAAGCAGCCACGTTTTGCTGAACTCTTGTAGTTGGATTTATGTAAAGTGGCCCTGCTTTCAGGACCCAAAGAACACTGTGGATTCCCCTGTATACACTCCTTCATAGGTGGGAGAAAAATGAGAAGCATTACCACACTTTGATGATGCAGCAAGGAGAACGAGGAGCAGATTGAGCGCAACAAATGTTTGAAGAAAACTTTCACCACCCATATCTGATTCCATAGCTGCTGAGTGAAATAGAAACATAGCTGCCAAGGTTTCCATGTGTGAAATTTTTTTAATTTTAGTGTTATTTTGAGTGACATTTCAACGAGTATGAGTGACACTTTCCCCCCAGCAAAATAAAGCAATGAAGACAAGGGAAGAATGTAAATAAATTGCAACCATTTGTGCAACGAGAAACTCTATACTAGTGTTGCATAGTTCCTACAAATCTATATAGGATCTGCGCATTTAGATAACATAAACTAAGCGATTAGTTTTCTAGCAACTATCGAACATGACAACCCTTGATCCTTCAGGGATCGTGGGCACAGAGCAGTACTTTTTGCTCAGTCATTCGTGCTCATTTCTTCTCAGAGAGATACACAGAATAAATGATGGGGACGTTTTCAATAAGCATTTATTGAACCAGCATCATTCTAGTATAAAATACGTGTGCTGCAACAACCATTAGACAGAAACAGATATATATGATTACAGCACCAGCAGAATCAATAAAAGGTAGAATTCTACCATGGTGCTAACATAGTAAATATATATAGGCATATAGATACATGGCAGTAATCAAGCGTACTCCTAAGATGCAAACCCTAGCTAAGTGTACCTAAGTGTACTTAGCATGTATGTAGGTGTGAAGCCAAGAATCCCCCTAGGAAAGAGCCAACTCCATTACCTGGTGGGAAAGAATGAAGGACTCCGTCTTGGTCTCGGGTTGGACACCCCGCAAGGGATGTCAGAGCACTGAGTGCTGGAGTTTCTTCATACAGGGACTTCAGCGTCTTGTGTTAGCATGGAAGCTTCTGCTCTGGTTTGCCAAGCGAAGGTGTGGTGCTTATATACCCAAGAGGTACCCTCGGGGTTCTATCTAGATGTGTAATGGTATTGTGGGCATGTTGTCCAAGGATGATGATAGCGGTGACTTTTGTACAGAGTTATTATACAGAAAATGGTAATCCTGCTGTGTGATACTAATAATCCTCATGCATAATAATTGAGGCTAGTTTTTTAAGAAAACCACAAGACATTTATTCGGCACATAATTAGGCAAAAGGACAGCACCAGAGCCATTATGTAGAGCAAGGTAGGACAAATATAGGTAAAAGGTTGTGCAGCTATCTAGGCCTATAATGGGGTACATTGGGGCTCATAACACTAGCTCCTCAGTGCACCCCTGCTTCCCTTTTTTGCAGGGGGTGAAATGTCTGGACCGCACTGTGCGAGATGGACATCAGTGAAGTTTGAATGGAAGCTTCTGAAGGCTGTGGAAGGCCCGTAGGCAGCGATACTGTGCACACTCCAACTGAAAGACAAGGAGGCGGAAAGACATGGACTGACTGACACTGGGTCACAGAAACAGTAACAAATGTGTATTTACAGACACTGGGATTTAGATAGATAGACATGGAGGCATAAAGACATGGGCAGACTTCCACTACAACTTAATGCAGACACAGGGTCGAAAGGCACAGGGAACTCATACCAAAACGTAGGAACACATAAATGGGGAGCTTAGCATCACTCCAGGCCTCTCTCCCACGTCTGGGACCTGGCCCCAACAGGATGTGGGAGGCCCCAGCACACTGGTGCCTAGTGTTACCGGGCAGGCCGGTAGAAAAACAAAACACAGATTGCCAGCCAATGTGGGGCCAGCCACCCTTCCTGCAAGCAAAATCAATCTGGAGAGCATCCTCAGGACTCGGGCCCTCTCTATCTCTGGGACACGAGTGATTGACGTGACCCAGCTGGCCCAACAGCACTGTGAGAGGCTGGGGCCCCAATAACATCATGAATAGTTAGTCGGCGCGGATCCACCTATGCACCCACTGACTCAGACTGCAGGCAGCGGCAGCTGCCTGATTGTGCGCTCATTGAAAATAGTCTAATTGAGATACACTGACAGATACTCGGTGGGTGGAAAGTGGTAACTACTTACTAACTGTTCTTGATGATCTTCAGCCAGGCAGCGCTGCGTGACTGACTGGTTTCAGCGACTCTTTGTAGCGGGCTGCCAGGCAGGCCTAGCGTCACCCACGCGGCAGTCATTTCAGTTTGCAGCCAGCACCCGCGTTAGTCCAGGCTGCTACCTGTTCCTGTGAGTCCTGTCTGTTCTGGCAGCTGCTGCAACCAGTCAGTGAGTGTGATGGTCCATCAGTCATGACTCCGACCACATTCACGACTGCACTCTCCCTCGGCCGTGCTTGGCAATATTGAATTCACGGCGCTAGGCAACGGCCATGAGTCCTACAGTGTGGGCGCACTGTAGTCAGCAGCAGACAGCAGTGCTGCGAGAGGAGCACCATGATGTTTGCCCCCGGTGCCACCTGCAAACCCGTGAGCCACTGGCCTTCCTCACACTCCCTGCGGCGTGCTCGCAGCAAGAGACAGGATGTGACCCCCCCCCCAAGGTGCTGCAGCCGCACTTAATGTATCAAACAACCTGACTTGGCTCAGGCTGCGTCGGTAGCTATTGGGTACTACCCGGCCATGACCTCAGAGTGTCTGAGCGCGCAGGAATTACGAAGATACATTGCAGCACAGTGAACCTGCTAGAGCCATAGCTCTCAGCTGGCAGTCTTGCCAAGTACCGCGTGAGCGCCCCAAGCCTGTTGGAGCAGTGCGGGCAGCCACAGGCAGCACGCTGCCAGGCACTCAGTTTGCAGTTCTTCAGTGACAGCTGAGACATATGCAGATATGCATGACAATGCATTTCAGTGTAGTGATGCGGAGCACCATCGCCTGATGCGTAGTACTTGGCAAGACTGCAGAAACGGGCTGACATGGACATAGAAAGGATCAACTATTTTTGCACAGCTGGATTATCATTTTTACCAGTTTTCACATGAACACTGAACACAGGTGAAACACAAATCAAAAGAAATGGAAATCAGTGACACAGATCAACAGAGGAAAAAAGCAGTGAAAGAGCTGTTTAATGAACTGCTTGAGGACTCTTGGGAAAAGAAATATGACTCAGAAGTTGCACAAGTTTCTAAAATTTGAGACAAAAAAAAGGCTACCATGGAGAGCCTACTAGAGAAAGAATTCAACAAATGGTGTGAAATAACCCTGGGCGTAGTTCGCGTAGTAGCGCTACGTGTAGCTACGCGAAGTGCACTTCGCACTACGCGAGCTACGCGTAGCTACGCGAACTGCGTAGTGCACTGTGCAAAATGCTGTTCGCACTGATTGCACAGTGCCGGATGCTTGTCCGCACTGTGCAATCAGTGCAAACCGCATCTTGCACAGTGCAAGCAGTCGTTTTCTGCCGCTCGAGTAGATTTCTACTCGGGCGGCAGCTTTCTCAACGCGGACTGGTAGTTTCTCATCGCGAGCGGTCGCGAGCATACACGACCACTCGCAATGAGAAACCTGACCTCCCCGCGTTGAGAATCTCGCGAACGAGGAAAAAGTCTCGCCGGGATGTCATTTTGCTTGCTCGCGGTCGCCAACTTGACGTTGAGGACCGTGAGCAAGCAAAAAATGACCGCTACGCTACGCGTGTTTGCACTGTGCTACGTGCAATTCGCGTAGTGCGAAGTAGCGCAAACTACGCGAGCGTAGCGTAGTACATCGCCCAGGGTTAGTGTGAAACCTCATCCTGGGAAAATTATATGGAAATGGAATAATCCCTAGGGGACTCAGACATTTTCTGGTACCTATATATTTGAACCCAGACCCCATGTACCTAGAGGAATGGTGAGCTTTAATGGCAGATACATGCAAGTCAATGCTGCTATTATTAATCAAGAATCCTCAATTGGAACTGGAAAAAATATGAAGAGAAATATACAAATTAAGAGCTAATCTCAAGCAGCATGAAAATGACAAACAAATGATGCACAGTGTTGTCATCAACGATGTAATTTCAAATGCCATCAGTGATATCATCAATGGTGAAATAGACAATGTCATGAGTGGCGTAATATGTGAGGTGATAAGCAGTGCATGTGCGCAAGTTATAGTTACTTCAGTAAATTATAACTAGTGAATTTCAGTGTTTTTTAAAATTTAAAGTAATAAGTTTTGGCTTGCATTTTCACCCAACTATAAGGTCACTTAACCTTAGTTTTTAAAGTGAATTTATAAGTTTTAAGAAAAAATAAAGTAGCAATATAAAGCGGTGTTATTTTAAGTAAGGAATAAAAGTAGGCTTAACCTGTGTGCCTGCACTTCAACATATATAAAGCAGACCTATTGAATTTTTTAATACATCACCACAAGAAATTGTCAATAATGATAATCCAGTGAATTCACATGTACACACACACTGCAATGCTTAATAATAATTATTGTTGAGGGGTGAAACCCCGAACCCGGTCCTAGGATGATTGTTTCCAGTCTAGGGAGGACCTGGCCTGGCAGTTCGGGCTGGGCTGTTCCCATTGGGCACAGGGGCAAGACTGATTTGCAAATGGCTGGGTTCAAACTGGAATGGCATGGTGAGCAATAAAACGTTGGATTTAGGCCCAGATCTCTGTACTTGGGTGGATGTATGACATTGTTCTGCAATCTGCCCATCACTTGTTGTTTTTGCATTTGTCACCCCGAGAGGGACGGGTATGCCCAGACGTGGGTCCCGTGCTCTCCATGACACTGGAGTCAAGCTATCCTGGCTGATGAGGAGTGAAACCCCGAAACCGGTCCTAGGATGCTTGTTTCCAGTCCAGGGAGGACCTGGCCTGGCAGTTTGGGCCGGACTGTTCCCATTGGGCAAAGGGTCAAGACTGATTTGCATATGGCTGGGTTCAAACTGGAAGGCATGGTGAGCAAAAAAACGATGGGATTTAGGCCCAGATCTCTGTACTGGGGTGAATGTATGACATTGTTCTGCATTCTGTCCATCATTTGTTGTTTTTGCATTTGTCACCCTGAGTGGGACGGGTATACCCAGACGTGGGTCCCGTGCTCTCCAAGCCACTGGAGTCAAGCTATCCTGGCTGATGAGGGGTGAAACCCCGAAACCGGTCCTAGGATGCTTGTTTCCAGTCCATGGAGGACCTGGCCTGGCAGTTCAGGCTGGACTGTTCCCATTGGGCACAGAGTCAAGACTGATTTGCATATGGCAGGGTTCAAACTGGAATGGCATGCGGAGCAAAAAAACTATGGATTTAGGCCCAGATCTCTGTACTGGGGTGAATGTATGACATTGTTTTGCATTCTGTCCATCACTTGTTGTTTTTGCATTTGTCACCCCGAGTGGGACGGGTATGCCCAGACGTGGGTCCCATGCTCTCCATGCCACTGGAGTCAAGCTATCCTGGCTGATGAGGAGTGAAACCCCAAAACCGGTCCTAGGATGCTTGTTTCCAGTCCAGGGAGGACCTGGCCTGGCAGTTCGGGCTGGACTGTTCCCATTAGCACAGGGTCAAGACTGATTTGCATATGGCTGGGTTCAAACTGGAATGGCATGGTGAGCAAAAAAACGATGGATTTAGGCCCAGATCTCTGTACTGGGGTGAATGTATGACATTGTTCTGCATTCTGTCCATCACTTGTTGTTTTTGCATTTGTCACCCCGAGTGGGACGGGTATGCCCAGAAGTGGGTCCCGAGCTCTCCATGCCACTGGAGTCAAGCTATCCTGGCTGATGAGGGGTGAAACCCCAAAACCGGTCCTAGGATGCTTGTTTCCAGTCCATGGAGGACCTGGCCTGGCAGTTCAGGCTGGACTGTTCCCATTGGGCACAGAGTCAAGACTGATTTGCATATGGCAGGGTTCAAACTGGAATGACATGCGGAGCAAAAAAACTATGGATTTAGGCCCAGATCTCTGTACTGGGGTGAATGTATGACATTGTTTTGCATTCTGTCCATCACTTGTTGTTTTTGCATTTGTCACCCCGAGTGGGACGGGTATGCCCAGATGTGGGTCCCATGCTCTCCATGCCACTGGAGTCAAGCTATCCTGGCTGATGAGGAGTGAAACCCCAAAACCGGTCCTAGGATGCTTGTTTCCAGTCCAGGGAGGACCTGGCCTGGCAGTTCGGGCTGGACTGTTCCCATTAGCACAGGGTCAAGACTGATTTGCATATGGCTGGGTTCAAACTGGAATGGCATGGTGAGCAAAAAAACGATGGATTTAGGCCCAGATCTCTGTACTGGGGTGAATGTATGACATTGTTCTGCATTCTGTCTATCACTTGTTGTTTTTGCATTTGTCACCCCGAGTGGGACGGGTATGCCCAGAAGTGGGTCCCGAGCTCTCCATGCCACTGGAGTCAAGCTATCCTGGCTGATGAGGGGTGAAACCCCAAAACCGGTCCTAGGATGCTTGTTTCCAGTCCAGGGAGGACCTGGCCTGGCAGTTCGGGCTGGACTGTTCCCATTAGCACAAGGTCAAGACTGATTTGCATATGGCTGGGTTCAAACTGGAATGGCATGGTGAGCAAAAAAACGATGGATTTAGGCCCAGATCTCTGTACTGGGCTGAATGTATGACATTGTTCTGCATTCTGTGTCAGGACTGAGCGATCCAATCCTAGGCTGAGTAGTTCTTGTTTCTATTCTTGGTTAAAGCGGGGTCCAGCATGCAGGCAAAGTCCATTCAAGTGGAGTCAGCTGGTTGCCAGGCAGTTTCATTCAACAGTTTACTGATTTCAGTTCAGCCGCCGCGGCGGAATTCCAATATGGCGGACGAACACTGCACTGAAATCAGCCTTCTAGTGTTCCGCTCATATTCATTGGCTTGACGGTTATCGTGCTCGCGCACCTTGAGCGCTTCGCACTTCAACCGTCTTTCTTCAGGAGAAGCTGCGTTTCTGGTTAGCGCTTTGCATTCTGATAGGAATTCTTTTGCGAGTATGTTTCAGCTCGCATACAGGAATTCTGCTTTTCGCTACGAGAATCTGAGGTCTGTAAGTTGCTCCCCATAGTCGCCTTCGAGGGAGTTTCCAGGTATTTCTTGGGACATTGAGAGTTCCTCTCTCCTGAGGTGACTTTCTACTGTCGACCTTTTTTTTTTCTTTCCTGTGTCAGAAGAAAGTACACCACTGTGAACTACTACTGGAGCAAGTCTAGATACCAGTCACTTTAGTTATCGTCATTCAGGATCTTTTCGGTGAGAAGATTCAGTGGTCTCTTCAAGGTAGAGAAGAGAATAGTTCAGAAAAGACAATTACAGAACTTCGGGCATATAGACTAACACAAAGACATTTGAGCAACTACTTGAGTGAAAGTAATTGCTGAACTAATTGCGCAACTACTTACTACCAAGACATTACAACAAGCATGACGCAATAGACTTTCAATTACAATTTCCATGCAGCTAACCTAATCAGCTACTAACAATGCTACGCCCTACCAATCGTTTACAAAGTAAATATAAATATATATATATATTTTTACTTACCATCTTTAACCTGCGCAGCCTTACTACTCGTTCCAGCAGCTTCACCTAAGAGCGAGAAGAACAAGAAGAGTCAGTTAGCGGCAATCAGAAAAGATTAAATCAAATACCATACTTACAAATCTTACTGCAAATACATAAGAGAGAAGCTAGTCCACTTAGTAATTCAGGTATCAAAGATTTAGAGATTTGTATGGTTTAGTGATATATGCACTAGGAAAAGTCGTATACAGAGTAATCTTGTGTTTTGTGATTACAGATGCTAGAAGGCCAGTCTAAGGAAAGTACTTCCGAGGTGGCACCGCAGTGGCAGTCTCTTTTTCTTCCCATTCCCCTTTCCCCCTCCTCACTGCGGGCAGATTATTATCTAGTTCGCAGTGGAGTTGGGAAAATATCCTCATTGCAACAAGTTCAGCCCTTCTGCTCCTGTGGAGACACAAGCTCAGGTATCACGGTTTGACAGATTGAAGTGCCAATATACCAGACTACCCACCCGGGCAGAATGGCTGAAGGTATAGATGCCAAGGCTTTAGCGTCCATTTTAGAGGGGTTGCAGAAGCAATTGAGTGAGACCAGGGAAGAAGTTAGGAAATCCAGTCAGGAAGCTAGTTTCCTTCGACAAAGGTTTGAAGAGTTTTCTGCTAGTACCAATCCAAGCTCTAAAGAACAAAAGTCCCAATCTTTTTCCCCTTCTCCCTCGGCAGCAGAATTAACTACTCAAGTGATCCATGCTATCTCTCTGACTATTCCATTGGCCCCTCCGGAGAGATTTCATGGAGACCCACACACGGCCCAGATCTTCATCACACAGTGTTCTTTACATTTCTTGTGTCGGCCTATAATCCTCAAAGAAGACCAATCCAAGGTAGCCTTCATACTGTCGTACCTGAGTGGAGATGCTGCAGCTTGGTCCATGTCTTTAGTTAACACTAATGACCGCATTCTTTATAATTTGGAGGAGTTCAAGTTAGAGTTTCTGCGCATTTTTGACCAAAGAACCATTTCGCAAACCACAGATAATGAACTGTTAGATTTGAAACAGGGAAATCGTGAGCTGGTAGCTTACTTGGCGCAATTTAACAAGTTGATTGTAGAAACTAATTGGCCGGAGGCTAAGAGAGCTGCCATATTTTACAGGGGTCTAAAGGATGAATCAAAAGATGGGTTAGCGCAAATTCCAAAGAGACCTACTGAGTTATCAGAATTAATTGATCTGGTTCTTCAAATAGATCAACGACAATTTGAAAGAAGAAATGAACGTCGGAAGGAAGTAAGACACCTACCAACCACCTCGATTTGATCGGATCAAGACAAAAGTTGCTAAGACTTGCGAAGTGGGGTCGGGTGAGGAGCCTATGCAAATTGGACTGTGCGTGGTCCTTTAACGAAGGAAGAGAGAGAAAAAAGAAGGAGTGGCAAACCATGTATGTATTGTGGAAGCCCGGGTCATTTCGTCAAAGAGTGTCCTAAGAAACCAAAGAACAATACATGGGTAAAAGACAGGCCCCACCAGTAGATGGAGTTGCTATGGTGGGAGCAGCTGAGGAGACCACTCCAAATGCTCAGCTTTTAGCGAATACGTTGCAGTCTTCCGCCCCTCATTTAATAATTTCCAGTTTGATAAAATTTCGAGATGTTGAGGTGGACGAAGTTTCAGTCATGGTAGATTCTGGGGCCACTGGAAACTTTTGCTACATCAAATTCGCTAAGACCCTAGGAATTCGTTTTGTCAAGAAAGAGAAGCCTGAACCCGTTCGCGCTGTAGATGGTACCAACCTATCCTCTGGCCCCATTATCCATGACACAGAAGAGATCACATTGATCGGACCCGGAAGGCATCGAAGCTTACTAAGATTTAGCCTCATTGATGTCCCTCAATTTCAATTAATTTTGGGGCTGCCACGGCTTACCGAACACAATCCGAAGATCGATTGGGCAAAAAGAACTGTTGAATTGGACTCAGAGTATTGTCGGAAACATTGTTTTGACTCCTGTGTCACAGATCCACAACCATCCCCATCAGTTCTTTTGGCAGAACAGGCACGGATGATTTGTGCAGTGGAGATACCAGTCATTCCGGAGGAATATCGAGACCTGATCTCAGTCTTCGATGAGAAGGAGGCTAAGAAATTACCCCCACACCGGGAGTATGATTGTAAGATCGAACTGGAACCTGGGGCGTCATTGCCTTGTAGTCGCATTTACGCTCTATCTGAGGTGGAGAACAAACATTTAAAGGATTATCTGGACCAATATTTAGCCAATGGGTTCATTCGACCATCACAGTCTCCAGTCTCCTCTCCGTTGTTCTTCATCCCAAAGAAAGATGGAAAGTTGAGAACCTGTATAGACTATTGAGCCCTGAATCAAGTCACTAAAAAGAATCAATACCCCTTACCCTTGATTTCGGAACTTTTGGACCAGGTCAAAGAAGCCCATATCTACACTAAGTTGGACCTGAGAGGGGCCTACCATCTGGTTCGCATGGCTGAAGGTGACGAGTGGAAGACCGCATTTCAAACTCGTTTTGGTCTGTTCGAATACCAGGTCATGCCATTTGGCCTGTGTAATGCGCCCGCAGCATTTCAGAACTTTGTTAATGACATACTACGTGAATTCTTGGATCGTTTTGCCGTCGTTTACATCGACGACATCCTAATTTTTTCCACCAACATGGAAGAACACGTCCGAAATCTTCGTGCTATTTTGGAACGATTGTTGGAGAACCAACTGTATGTAAGGTTGGAGAAATGTGTTTTTCACTCTTGTCGAGTGGAGTTTTTGGGTTTCATCCTCTCTCCCGAAGGTGTGTCGATGGACGATTCAAAAGTAAGAGCAACTAAGGATTGACCTACCCCATGTACAGTCAAAGAAATACAAAGTTTCCTTGGCTTTGCCAATTTATACAGGCGATTCATTTCCAACTTCTTGGAGAAGGTTAGCCCCATCACTCGTCTGCTCAAGAAGAAGGAAAAGTTTATCTGGAATACCGAAACTGAGAATGCGTTCTAGCTACTAAAAGAAACCCTCATCACAGCACCTGTTCTGGCTCATCCAAATCCTGGTGAACCTTTCTATGTAGAAGCGGACGCTTCCAATCTGGCAATAGGTGGAATCCTCTCTCAAAGGCATAAAGAGACCGGCCAACTTCATCCCGTGGCATATTGCTCCCGTAAATTAACTGCTGCTGAAATCAATTCCTCCTTTGCAGACAAAGAACTGTTAGCAGTTAAGGATGCGTTCCAAGAATGGAGGCATTATTTGTTGGGAGCGAAACATGAAATCACTGTTTTTACGGATCATCGAAATTTACAATTCCTCAAATCTGCAAGAACACTGACCCCAAGACAGCTGAGGTGGTCGCTCTTTTTTGCAGATTATAACTTTGTCCTGACCTATAAGCCTGGTTCAGTCAATGGAAAGGCTGACACTCTATCCCGTTTACATACTAGAGAAGGAAAAGAAATTCCGAAGGAAGGTCATATAATCGCAGAGGAAAAGATTGTTGGAACGATTTTGTACTCTGAGCTAGAAGACAAGATAAGAGATAGCCTCCCACAAGCAGAAATACAGAGTTGGACCCAGGAAGGACCCTATAGAGAGATCAAGGATGGGAAGCTTTTCTATCAAGGGAAGCTTTATATACCTAATAATAAATGGCGGAATGAAGTCATTCAATTGTTCCATGACAATCCATTAGCAGGTCACAAAGGAGTAAAAAAAACTTTGGAACTTCTGAAACGATCATTTTGGTGGCCTAGCGTGGAAGCTCAGGTGAGACAGTATGTGGCATCTTGCGAGCAGTGTGTGAAGGATATGGTCATTCGACAGGCACCCCAGGGACTCCTAATGCCCCTACCATTAGCCCCTTATCCTTGGCATACCGTCTCCATGGATTGTATTGTTGACCTGCCCTCTAGTCAGGGTTATTCCACTATTTGGGTGGTTGTTGATCACTTTACGAAGATGAGCCATTTTATCCCATTAGCAGCTCTTCCAAACGCAACCCAGTTAGCAACCTTGTTTACTCAACACATTGTAAAATCACATGGAATTCCAAAGGTGGTGATTTCCGATCGGGGGTCACAATTTGTGCCTCACTTTTGGAGGTAATTTCTGAAGAGCTTGGGAGTGGATTCCCGTTTGTCTACCAGTTTCCATCCTGAGACTAATGGACAGACGGAGAGAGTGAATCAGGATCTAGAGCAATATTTGCGTCTGTATCTCATGGATAAGGAGGGAGATTGGCCAGCCTTGCTCTGGACAGCAGAATTTGCCTATAATAATTCAGTGCACTCTTCCACTGGTTATTCTCCATTCTTTCTGAACTCAGGCAGGCACCCAAACATGTAATTTGACAAGATCAAAAGTGAGGTACCCGCAGTTGAGGAAGTAGTGCAGGAATTGCAAAGGGCCTATCAAGTTGCTACCGAAAATTTAGTAAAAGCTAAAGATTCACACAAGAAGCAGGCTAACAAGAGTAGGAGAGAAAGTCCAGTCTTCGAGCCTGGAGATCAGGTTTGGATCTCCACTTGAAACATGCGATTAAAAGGAAACAGGAAGTTTCAACCCAGATTTGTAGGTCCTTTTGTTGTAGAACGAATGGTAAATCCAGTCAGTGTAAAGGTCAAACTTCCTAGTAAACTGAAGGTACACCCAGTTTTTCACGTTTCTTTGGTTAAAAGAAATCTCCCAGATTTAAGAAAGGTTTTGCCTCCAGCTCCAGTACAAGTGCATTCAGAAGAAGAATTTGAGGTGAAAAGAATATTTGATTCCAAGGTTAGAAGGGGGAGGTTATTTTACTTGATTGATTGGAAGGGTTTCGGTCCAGAGGAAAGATCCTGGGAACCCAATTCTGAAGTTCATGCCCCAAGGTTGGTAAAGGAAATCAATAAGACTCACCCACTGAAGCCTAAAGAGAGAGGAGGAGGGTTCTTGGTGGGGGTACTGTCAGGACTGAGCGATCCAATCCTACGCTGAGTAGTTCTTGTTTCTATTCTTGGTTAAAGCGGGGTCCAGCATGCAAGCAAAGTCCATTCAAGTGGAATCAGCTGGTTGCCAGGCAGTTTCATTCAACAGTTTACTGATTTCAGTTTAGCCGCCGCGGCGGAATTCCAATATGGCGGACGAGCACTGCACTGAAATTAGCCTTCTAGTGTTCCACTCATATTCAGGGGCTTGACGGTTATCGTGCTCGCGCACCTGGAGCGCTTCGCACTTCAACCGTCTTTCTTCAGGAGAAGCTGCATTTCTGGTTAGCGCTTCGCATTCTGATAGGAATTCTTTTGCGAGCATGTTTCAGCTCGCATACAGGAATTCTGCTTTTCGCTACGAGAATCTGAGGTCTGTAAGCGGCTCCCCATAGTCGCCTTCGAGGGAGTTTCCAGGAATTTCTTGGGACATTGAGAGTTCCTCTCTCCTGAGGTGACTCTCTACTGTCAACCTTTTTTTTTCTTTCCTGTGTCAGAAGAAAGTGCACTACTGTGAACTACTACTTGAGCAAGTCTAGATACCAGTCACTTTAGT
>CAWUFW010024117.1:0-65337 GCA_963921515.1 Calotriton arnoldi
TGCCTGTCGCGGGTACTTGGGCCTCCCACCCGAGTGAGGCACCATTTTTATCGGGAGACCTGGGGAACGCTGGGTGGTAGGAAATTTGTGTCAGCCCCATGATGCCACAACTTTACCACACAAAAATGTGTGAAAAAAGGGATTTTTTCACCAAATGTCAGGTTTGCAGGGGATTCTGGGTAAGAAAACGTTGGGGGATCCATGCAAGCCATACCTCCCTGGAATCCCCGGGTGTCTACTTTTCAGAAATGTGTGGGTTTGGTAGGTTTCCCTAGGTGGCCACCGAGCCCCGGGCCAAAACGTCATGGGACCCCCTTGCAAAACCAGGTCGTTTTGTGATGGGCCATTTTGAGGTCGCCTCAATACGTTGTGGGCCCTTGCCTGTCGCGGGTACTTGGGCCTCCCACCCGAGTGAGGCACCATTTTTATCGGGAGACCGGGGGAACGCTGGGTGGTAGGAAATTTGTGTCAGCCCCGTGATGCCACAACTTTACCACACATAAAAATGTGTGAAAAAGGGATTTTTTCAGCAAAATGTCAGGGTTTGCAGGGGATTCTGGGTAAGAAAACGTTGGGGGATCCATGCAAGCCATACCTCCCTGGAATCCCCCGGGTGTCTACTTTTCAGAAATGTGTGGGTTTGGTAGGTTTCCCTAGGTGGCCACCGAGCCCCGTGCCAAAACGTCATGGGACTCCCCTTGCAAAACCAGGTCGCTTTGTGATAGGCCATTTTGAGGTCGCTCAATACGTTGTGGGCCCTTGCCTGTCGCGGGTACTTGGGCCTCCCACCCGAGTGAGGCACCATTTTTATCGGGAGACCGGGGGAACGCTGGGTGGTAGGAAATTTGTGTCAGCCCCGTGATGCCACAACCTTACCACACAAAAATGTGTGAAAAAGGGATTTTTTCAGCAAAATGTCAGGTTTGCAGGGGATTCTGGTAAGAAAACGTTGGGGGATCCATGCAAGCCATACCTCCCTGGAATCCCCGGGTGTCTACTTTTCAGAAATGTGTGGGTTTGGTAGGTTTCCTAGGTGGCCACCGAGCCCCGGGCCAAAACGTCATGGGACCCCCTTGCAAAACCAGGGTCGTTTTGTGATAGGCCATTTTGAGGTCGCCTCAATACGTTGTGGGCCCTTGCCTGTCGCGGGTACTTGGGCCTCCCACCCGAGTGAGGCACCATTGTTTTCAGAAGACCTTGGGGAACGCGGGGTGGGTGGAATTTTGTGGATCAACGCAGATTCCAGAACTTTCCACCACAGAAAGTGAGGAAAATGTGTTTTTTTGCCAATTTTTTAGGTTTGCAAGGGATTCTGGGTAACAGAACCTGACGAGAGCCAGTCAAGTCACCCCATCCTGGATTCCCCTGGGTGTCTACTTTTCAAAAATGTATAGGTTTGCTAGGTTTCCTAAGTGCCGGCAGAGCTAGGGTTCAAAAACTACAGCTAGGCACTTTGCAAAAAAGGGTCATTTTTCACTGTGAAAATGTGGTGTGTCCACGTTGTGTTGTGCGCTGCTTCCTGTCGCGGGCACTAGGCCTACCCACACAAGTGAGGTACCATTTTTTTGGAAGACCTTGGGGAACGCGGGGTGGGTGGAATTTTGTGGATCCACGCGAGATTCCAGAACTTTCCACCACAGAAAAGTGAGGAAAATGTGGTTTTTTTGCCAATTTTTAGGTTTGCAAGGGATTCTGGGTAACAGAACCTGGTGAGAGCCAGTCAAGTCACCCCATCCTGGATTCCCCTGGGTGTCTACTTTTCAAAAATGTATAGGTTTGCTAGGTTTCCCTAAGTGCCCGCAGAGATAGGGTTAAAAAACTACAGCTAGGCACTTTGCAAAAAAAGGGTCATTTTTCACTGTGATAATGTGGTGCGTCCACGTTGCGTTTTGCGCTGCTTCCTGTCACGGGCACTAGGCCTATCCACACAAGTGAGGTACCATTTTTTTCGGAAGACCTTGGGGAACGCGTGGTGGGTGGAATTTTGTGGATCCACGCAGATTCCAGAGCTTTCCACCACAGAAAAGTGAGGAAAATGTGGATTTTTGCCAATTTTTAGGTTTGCAAGGGATTCTGGGTAACAGAACCTGGTGAGAGCCAGTCAAGTCACCCCATCCTTGATTCCCCTGGGTGTCTACTTTTCAAAAATGTATAGGTTTGCTAGGTTTCCTAAGTGCCGGCAGAGCTAGGGTTCAAAAACTACAGCTAGGCACTTTGCAAAAAAGGGTCATTTTTCACTGTGAAAATGTGGTGCGTCCACGTTGCGCTTTGCGCTGCTTCCTGTCGCGGGCACTAGGCCTACCCACACAAGTGAGGTACCATTTTTTCGGAAGACCTTGGGGAACGCGGGGTGGGTGGAATTTTGTGGATCCACGCAGATTCCAGAACTTTCCACCACAGAAAAGTGAGGAAAATGTGGGTTTTTTGCCAATTTTTAGGTTTGCAAGGAATTCTGGGTAACAGAACCTGGTGAGAGCCAGTCAAGTCACCCCATCCTGGATTCCCCTGGGTGTCTACTTTTCAAAAATGTATAGGTTTGCTACATTTCCCTCAGTGCCGGCAGAGCTAGGGTTCAAAAACTACAGCTAGGCACTTTGCAAAAAAAGGCTCATTTTTCACTGTGAAAATGTGGTGCATCCACGTTGCGTTTTGCGCTGCTTCCTGTCGCGGGCACTAGGCCTACCCACACAAGTGAGGTACCATTTTTTTCGGAAGACCTTGGGGAACACGGGGTGGGTGGAATTTTGTGGATCCACGCAGATTCCAGAACTTTCCACCACAGAAAAGTGAGGAAAATGTGTTTGTTTTGCCAATTTTTTAGGTTTGCAAGGGATTCTGGGTAACAGAACCTGGTGAGAGCCAGTCAAGTCACCCCATCCTGGATTCCCCTGGGTATCTACTTTTCAAAAATGTATAGGTTTGCTAGGTTTCCCTAAGTGCCGGCAGAGCTAGGGTTCAAAACTACAGCTAGGCACTTTGCAAAAAAGGGTCATTTTTCACTGTGAAAATGTGGTGCGTCCACGTTGCGTTTTGCGCTGCTTCCTGTCGCGGGCACTAGGCATACCCACACAAGTGAGGTACCATTTTTTTTGGAAGACGTTGGGGAACGCGGGGTGGGTGAAATTTTGTGGATCCACGCAGATTCCAGAACTTTCCAACACAGAAAAGTGAGGAAAATGTGTTTTTTTTGCCAATTTTTTAGGTTTGCAAGGGATTCTGGGTAACAGAACCTGGTGGGAGCCAGTCAAGTCCCCCATCCTGAATTCCCTGGGTGTGTAGTTTTCAAAAATGTATAGGTTTGCTAGGTTTCCTAAGTGCCCGCAGAGCTAGGGTTCAAAAACTACAGATAGGCACTTTGCAAAAAAGGGTAATTTTTCATTGTGAAAATGTGGTACGTCCACGTTGCATTTTGAGCCATTTCCTGTTGTGGGCACAAGGCCTACCCACACAAGTGAGGTACCATTTTTATCGGGAGACTTAGGATAACACAGAATTGTAGAGCAACTGTTATTACCTATTGACTTTCGATGCATTTCTGCCTTCCAAATGAAAGACAATGTGTAAAAAATAAGTCATTTTGAAAAATGACCTATAATTCTCATGCTAGTATGGGTACTCCCAATTTCGGAAATGTGCAAATATCTACTGTTTCTAAAATCTACATTTTGTTCCCATTTCAGAAATACATAGGTGTCTTTCATAACAATTTTTCCATGTATACATTTTCCCAAAATAATTGCTATATACCCGGTACATAATAAAAAACCATTGCAAGATGCTGCTCAGTTATTGGCTCTGGGTTCGTCGGGTTCTTGGTGAACCTACAAGTCCTATATATCCCCACAACCAGAAAGGTCCAGCGGATATAACGGTATATTGCCTTCAAATAGCTGTCATAATTAGAAGAAGTTACAGGTGAAAACGTTGACACAAATGGCTGTTTTTTTCAACTAATTTTCAATTTTTCCTTTATTTAACTGTTAGTTTCTATAAGGAAAACTTTAAGGATCTACACAAATGACCCCTTGCTGAATTCAGAATTTTGTCTACTTTTCAGAAATGTATGGCTTTCCAGGATCCATTATTGGTTTCATACCCATTTCTACCATTAACTGGAAGGAGGTTGAAAGCACAAAAATAGCAAAAATAGGCTATGTCCCAGAAAAATGCCAAAACTGTGTAAAAAAGTTGGTTTTCTGACAAAAGTCTGCTTGTCCCTGAAAGCTGGGAAGATGGTGATTTCAGCACCACAACCCCTTTTTGATGCCATTTGCAGGAAAAACAAGACGCTTTCATCTGTAGCCCTTTTTCGCATTTTTCCCAAAAAAACAAAATTTAGCTGTATTTTTGGCTAATTTCTGGGTCCCCTCCAGGGAATCCACAAACCCTGGGTACCTTTACAATCCCCATGATGTTAGAAAAAAAGGACGCAAATTTGGCATGGATACCTTATGTGGTCAAAATGTTACAGGGGCCTAAGCGCGCACTACCCCAAATAGCCAAAAAAGGCTTAGCACAGGGGGAAAAGGCCTAGCAGCGAAGGGGTTAAGATGCAACGCTCCAATACCTGACCAGTCTGCACTACATAAAACTGCAAAAAAACTAAAAATAAAAAGTGTTTTGCACACTTTTGTCATTGGGCTATATGTGGGCTACATCTGGGTAATATTTGTGCTACATTTGGGCTCTTTTTTCACTGGTGGCCATCTTGGAAGACTTCTTTGTTATGAAGTTTCCTAATTTCCTCATTTACTGCAGTCTCCTCAGTAGGAAATGCTTTCAGTTTTTCACTTTAATTCCATCAAGAAGGCATTCAGATGTGTCTCACATTTGCCATAAATTCAGAATGTTAGCACTATAGTTGCTCATTAGATCACTGTAGTAAAGCTACTGCTCACCAGGGAGTTAACTGGAAGTCTGCTGCTGGTATTGAAAGTGATTGTTTCAGTCTGCATGTCAGAATTTTCTGATGAAATAGAAGAGGATTTGAGATCTCACTTTAAAACATGCCCTAATTTTTCTTTCTGCAGCACTAACCATAATTTCTATTTCAAAAAGAACCCCTCATTTTGTTCCTTTTTAAATTAAATGTTTTAAGTGTTACCGGTTTATTCCAATCAAGATGGCTTCAGGTGTGCCATACTTTTGTCATAAGTTAGGCTGTTAGCGCTCTAGTTGTTCTTTAGAACACTCTGGGAAGCTGCAGTAGAACACAAAGGCATCAACTGGCAGGCTGCTCCTGTTGAAATATAACAGGAAGATATTTGAGATCACACTTGAAACATGTCCTAATTTTTCTTTCTACAGCACTAACCATAATTTCTATGACAAAATGAACCCCATCATTTTGTTCCTTTTTAAATTAAATGTTTTAAGTGTTACCAGTTTATTCCAATCAAGATGGCTTCAGGTGTGCCATACTTTTGTCATAAGTAAGGCTGTTAGCACTCTAGTTGTTCTTTAGAACACTCTGGGAAGCTGCAGTAGAACACAAAGGAATCAACTGACAGTCTCTGCCCTTGTTGGATGTACATGTTTTACTGAGAATGTCAGACTTCAATCTCACATGACTGAGAAAGATAATGTGAATTTACAGAAAATATGCTCTTATTTTAGCTTCTGGAGCACCTTCCAAACCTCTATGGGACAAGCATGTGAAAATAGTTTTCTCTCAAACATGATTCATGAGATCCCAGCAGAAGGTTTTTCACAGGGTAAAATCACCTTAGAACACACCACAATTCCTGAAATTAGTATGGTACCATCAACAAATGAATTCTAATGTAACTAAAGTCTGTTATCACCCTTTATAGCTCTCCTTTTGTAACCCTCAAAATCTTTGATTCACTACAATGCATTTCAATGGGGTACTATCATGTATATTGGTCTCAAGATGGCTGCCAGCAATTCCAGGATGAAGTGCTGACAGCCAATCAGATCTCACAATGACATGTGTGGTTAGGCTCCGCCCAGATATGTTATTTTCATAAAAATGGGCTTTGCCAGAATCTTGCATGAAAATTGAACGTGAGATCAGGCATCACATACACAACTCATGCAAGATACTGGCAGTAGACAGTATTTCTGAAATTTAGATTTGCCAATTCTGGAACCCATTTATTGTGTGAACCAGTCTGATGCAAATACATTGGGGCATATTTATGAGAGATTTGCATCATGCTTGCACCACACAATGTGGTACATGCATGCTGCAAATCTTTCAGTCAGATTTATGAAGCCACGCAAAGTCACTTTGTGTGGCTTTGAATGGCTTCAAACATTTGAAGTAAGGCAACGCAGCACAAATCAATGCGTTGCCTTTCTCTGCGCAAGGGAGGCATTCCATGGGCCTTTCGGTGGGTGTTCCCATGCAACTCCCATGGTTTTTTATACATTCTCAGAGTTACAAGACTTGTAAACCTGGGAATGCGGCAAAAGATATGTCTCCCCACGAGAGGTGTACCGAGGAGATATATCTTTGTTTCTTCTCGTTTGTTCCTCTTTCTATGTGTACTACATTCTGCAGCACACATAGAACGAGGAAAAAGCCTCTCAGGATTGTTTTTGTGCAGGAAGATGTCCCTTCCTGAATAAAAACAATCCTGTCTACAGCACAGGCACCCTTTCAGCATGGTGCAAGGGTGCCTGCGTTGGTGCTAGACTGCCAAAATGGTGCCAGCACAGGGGGAAAGGACAGGAATGCGCCGTATTGGATAAATAGGGTGCATTCCTGCGTCCTTGCCCATATGATACGGACAAGGACGCGGACCTTGGTGTTCGGAACTACTATAATGCGTGGCACAGGAGCCGCTTAATAGTGAACTCACCCTGGATACAGGAGGGAATAGTTCAAACATGAGAGATACACTGAACCGAACAGCACTGCTGCAAATTTCGACAATCATAGGAGACCACATGCTGATAATAAGCCCTGACGAAGTCCACCAAAGCTGGACGAAACACGTTGGCTGCTTGGCTGTTTTAACTTTGAATGAAGAATAAAGAAACTTAACGATAATAACTACTGGATGGACCCAATTACTTTTAAACTTGGATTTGGTGGTGCAATCCACATTTGTAACGAACTTTCACAGTAGTTATCTAGGTTTCTACTTTCCAATTCTATTTGCCATACTGAACAGCCATCCACTGCTATAAACATCCCAAATATTAGGCATGGCTTCAAACTATTTGAGACATTTTAAGATCAGCGTCCCAGAACTGCAGCTCCTGGCTGAGTTGATGGTGAATGAGGTTCATAAGACACCTCATCCAGAAGAAAGTGTTATGGTGAGAGTGTAACTGGCAGCAGACCACCAACAAATTGAATGATGTGTCCTCGCTTACATCTTAATTTGAGGAATGCAAGAAGTACTTCCAAGATCTGAAGTAACTTGTCAAAGAGTTACTCTCCAAACACCACAATGGGTCCCTGGAAACTGGGGTTGGGCCAGCAACAGAATTAAGCTCCTACTGTATGAGGAAGAAATCTGCCCCGTCATGTTCCTCACAATCACTGAGGGCATCAAAGGTGGAGCCGAAGCAAGAGGCATGGAATACCCAGATGAGTACAACAAATTCTAATTGTACCTACATACAAACTGAATTAGTAGGGGAGAAACAATTATGATTTGAGGAATATTATAGGTATACAATTGGGATTGCATGATTATGGAAGCCTTTGACAATCTTATAACCATATGCACAGGTTCCCCTGGGGTGATGGGAAGGTTTATCTACACCTCATGTATCTACAGTTATGACTCGTGATTGGTGCTCCATCCAGTAAGCTATCCAGGGTCACACAGGTCAGAAACCACATTATCCATTGGGCCAATACACTTAGGGAACACCAGCTGTCGAATAGTTAATCTAAAAAAGTTTCGAAAAAACATGTTGGGCTAGATAGTGACGGGGATCAACATGTATAGTAGTCAGACAGTCAATCATCACTGAATGGGTCAATCTTGTTGTGTGTAACTCGGTCATGGCCGGTCCCAAGCCCAGCTATGAAAGTAGGAGGGTTATGCGTGGGTCTAGCTACCCCATCATGTAAAAATAATCCTAGCTACAGAGATGTCAACCAAAAGACATCCCAGCCTTCTGGAGAGAGGAATCTTCTTTACAGAGAACTAGGACGCCTTGTGGTGAAAGCCAGAGATCCTTGAAAGCCTCAAAGCCAATCCACCTGCTTTCGACCAAGAACATCACCATCTGGACATGGAACGTGAGGACCATGTACAAGACAGGCAAGACTCCCCAGGTGGCAGTGAAGATGGAAAAATACACCCTTGCCCAGCTTGGCATCAGCGAGACCAGATGGATACAGTTCAGACAGAAAAGACTGGCTCTAGGAGGAATGCTGCAGTATCCTGGACATGAGGAAGAGAATGCCCTACATACTCAGGGAGTAGCACTGATGTTAACGCCAACAGCCAACAGAGCTCTGAGTGGATGGGAAGCACACGATCCCAGAATCACCACAAAAGGGGATCAAAATGAATGGTATCCAGTACAATGCACCTACAAATGACAGCAAAGAAGAGGAAAAGAAACAGTTTTAAAACAGACTTCAGTCCATCTTGGAGAAATGCCTTAAGAGAGACCTCACCATATGGATGGGGAACCTCAGTGCTAAGACTGGAAGCAAAAACACTAGGTATGAAGAAGTATTGGACATCCATGGCCTGGTGAAAGGCTCTCAGATCTCTGTGCCCGGAACAGTCTGGTGCTAGGTGGCATATATACCCACACAAAAGAATACACAAGGAAATGTGGGTGTCACCAGACCATACAACAGAGACTCAGATCGACCATGTCTACATTGCCAATAAGTTCCAGAGGTCCCTGTAAGATGTGAGAGTGATGAGAGGAGGGGACCTGAGGTCAGACGTTCAACTTGTCATGGCCAGACTAAAGCTAAAGCTGCAGAAGGTTTGAATGGAACCGACAAACCAACACCAGTGATTTAACACCACCCTCCTCAAAGATGCACAGAAATGGAGTGAATACTCAGTCATCCTTATTAACAAGTTTCCAGTCCTGCAAGAACTAGAAGATGGCAGAAACCCAGTAGAATATCAGTGGGAGAAGATCAAAGAAACAGTGACAGCAACCTGCCAGGAGGTACTGGGTCTCAAGAAACAACAGCATAAAGAATGGATCTCCACCAAGACTCTCTGCAAAATCCTAGACAGAAAGTATAATGAAGCTGCAGTCAACACCAGCCGAACAAGAGCAAAAAAAGCAAAAGCCCAAGAAGAGTACACCAAAATAAATAAGGAACTAAAGAGAAGCTTAGGAGCAGACAAGCAAAGATTCATCAATGGTCTTGCTACAGAAGCCCTGAAACCAGAAAGGCATGGAAACTTGAAAGAACTCCACGACATAACAAGGAAACTCTCTGGCAGATACAGCAAGCCAGAAAGACCTATTAAAGACAAAGCTGCAAAGACAATCATGGGAATGAAGGCCAACCACGAAGATGGATGAAGGACTTTGAAGAACTGCTGAACCAGCCTTTGCTGCAGTCTCCACCAGACATACAGCCAGCTGACAAGGACTTGACAATCGACTGCAGCAGACCAACCAAGAAAGAAATACTGCAAGCCATCAAATGTCCTGAGAAATAGGAAGGGAGCAGGACCTGACAACATTCCTGCAGAGGTACTGAAGGCAGACATTGAAACATCAGTGGACATGCTCTACCCCATGTTTGGGAGGATTTGGGAAGAGGAAAAGCTTTCATCAGACTGGAAGGGTGGTTCCCCAAGAAAGGTGACAGGAGTAACTGCACAAACTACAGAGTGATAACTCTTCTATCATCCCCAGGAAAAGTGTTCAACAGGGTCATCCTGACCTGAATGAAGGAATAGGTTGATGCTCAGTTGTGAGACCAGCAAGCTGGCTTCTGCCAAGAAAGATCCTGCACAGACCAGATTACAAAACTGCTCATCATCACTGAGCAGCCAATGGAATGGGACTCCCCCATCTATGTCAACTTGATCAACTATAAGAAGGCATTCAACGCTTTGGTGAGAGAGACTCTTTGGAAACTCCTTTGCCACTACGGTGTGCCAGATAAGCTTGTAAGAATCATCAGAAACTCTTACGAGGGAATGGCCTGCAATATAGTGCATGGAGGACAACTCATGGAAGCCTTTCAAGTGAGGACTGTAGTCCACCAGTGTTGTTTGCTCTCAACTTTTCTCTTCCTGATGGCAATAGATTGGATCATGAAGACATCCACAGTGAGCAGGAGCAATGGATCCAGTGGACATCTTGAATGCAGCTTGATGATCTGAACTTTGCACACAACCTGTCCCTACTCTCCCATATCTGCTGATGCAAGAAAAGACTGACAATGTGACAGCCACATCAGCACGACTTGGCCTCAAAATCCACAGGGGAAAAAAACAAGATCCGTAAGTCTATCAGATCCACCACGGCTGCAGTCAACCTTGGAGGCGATGCACTGGATGAGGTTGAGGCCTTCACCAACCTGGGCAGTGTCATAGACACGCAAGATGGCACAGATGCTAAAGTCAAGAGAAGAATCAGGAATGTAAGGGCTACCTTCATTCAACTAAAGAAGATCTGGATCTCCAAGGACTCAACGCTGCAAACCAAGATCAGTTTTTTTCACACCAACGTAAAGTTGGTCTTTCTGTATGGAGCAGAAACTTGGAGGACAGCAGCGACCACCATCAACAAAGTCCAGACCTTAATCAACATCTGCCTGAGGAAAATCCCCCAATTCTGCTGGCCAAACACCACCAACAACAATGACCTATGGCAGCAGACTTTCCAACTCCCTGCTCATGAAAAAATCATGAAAAGACACTGTGGATAGATAGGTCACACCCTCTGCAAGCCTTCATCAAACACCACCAGGCAAGCCCTGACCTGAAACCTTCAAGGGAAAAGGAAAAGAAGAAGGCTATGAAACACCTGGTGCCAACTCCTCGAGGCTGACTGCAAGGAGATGGATTACATCTGGAGTCCGATTGAAAGAAAAGTCTAGGACAGAGATTGCTGGAGAGTGCTGGTTGATGACCTATACACCAAGAGGGGTAGAAGGCATAAGCAAGTAAGTTGTGTGTACCCAACGTTTCTATTCTGCAGGGGCTGCTCCTCCGTAATGGCTGAGGAGCGTCGCCCCACAGCCTGTGCCAGCAGACGATACACTGATAATAACACAATGTTATTTTCATTTAATTTATGCTATCTGTCTGAGCCCCGCAATAAGTATGGGGCACGGCAGGCCTGGCATGTCGGGAGGAGGAGTAGAGTCCACTTATAAGTGCGCATGTGTGTTTGGTTGACTGTCCTAAGCCGGCCATACACACATGTGCACTTATATTTCTCCAAACCCAGCTGTGTTACACATCCAGGTTGGAGAAAAGGCACAGGCTCCAATGCACCGTCTGAGCGTCAAACTAGGCCGCTCAGACCAATTATGGTGCTGCTCTTATGTGAGACCAGCGTCTGGATTGGGTGTGGAGCCTGTGCACTGAGGGCCCATCCCCTTCTGTCCGACAAGAGAAGCAGCGAGGCAGGCGGGAGGGGAGTGGAGCAGCAGGTAAGTCTTTTTTATTTTTTTATTTATATTTTATTTCTCCCCCCTCCCCACCCGCCGCCCTCTCCACTCACGGCCACCCTGGCACTTTAGGTAGGCAGCGGCCACCACTGCTATTCTGAAATCATGATTTAATGTACCCCTTATCTTTTTACAGCTGGCTCTTAAAGTGGCGTCAGTGAGCAGCCCATTATTAGCAGTGAACCATCACCCAAAGGATGAGGGAGGAGAAGGGCATCACAGTCCTCTGTCACAGCCATGACTCCTACTGTCACAGCTACCAACATTAGCACTGTTGGAGTCACCATCATTACGCCCTCTAACTATATGGCCACAACACCAACACCTGTTGCGACATCAATATCAGCAGCAAGTACTTAAGGCCAAGCTACCACTGGGCCTGTCACCACTGAACCTTCTCTTACTATGACTGCTGTAGCAAGCATCCCGAAAGAACAAGTTACTTACCTTTGGTAATGTTCTTTCTGGCAGATACTCTGTCTTCCCACAGATTACTCACCTTGTGACTACCCCCAGGTGCCAGACTGGACCTGGAAAATTTTCTCAGCAATTCCCTCACATGCCAGTAAATGGTTTCATGTGGCTTCACGCTGTTTCTCTCCCTCCCCGGATGTGAAGTCAGGGGCCCTATGCAGCCACCACCTCTGCAGGCTAAGGCCAGCTTATTTCTGATATCTGTCCATGCCGTTAAATGTGGAGCATTCAATAAACAGATTGTGCCAATGTGCAGATCTCTATATTGGAATCTTATTAGTATGAATTGGATAAGTCTATCCCACAGAATGGAGAGGTGGGTGGGTCAGTGAGGAATCTGCGTCTAAATAGAGTATCCACCAGAAAAAGGATTAATGAAGACAAATAAGTTGTTCTCCTGATGGTTACTTCTAACTGCAGATGATGGGTCTGTGTAATAGCTACAACAGGAAATCCTGCAGGGCAGAACATGCAAAATGCCCCCCCACCCCCTGCCAGACCTGTTTTTCTGGACAATATTGATTTGTGAACTTGTGGAGTGACACCCACGTAGCAATCTGGCAGATGTCCAAAACTGGCAAACCGATCACCAGCACTGTGGTAGCAGCCTTTGCTCTGGTGGAATGAGCACATAGGCCTTCTAGAGGCTGTTTCTTGGGAAGTCAATAATAGATCTTGATACACAAGACATCTGAACTGGAAATGGCCTTTTTCTGTAGCACTTCCCCTTTTCTGCCCCAAAAAGCCCTACAAAGAGCTGATCATCCACCCAATTTCTATTGTACAATTGAAGCAAAAGTTAAGGGCCCTCTTGAAGTCAAGAAGATGAAGTCTTTCTTCCTCTGTAGATGGGTGAGGCAGAGTGAAGAAAGCTGGCACGGGGATAGTCTGCCCTGCGTTTAAAGGGTTGACAAACTTTGGGAGAATTACTGCTTTCATCTTGAGGACTGGCTTTTCCAGGTAGATGGTTGTGTATGGCTGTGTACAGACAGTAATTAAAATAACGTGCTCTGGGAAAAAAATGTTTTTATTTTTATTTTATTCACACCTTATTTAAAAAAAACTCATACCATCCAATCTAGTCTCATACACTCAACACACAGTCCAAAAGGTCACTGCTGAGCCCAGTGTTTGCAACGTATTGGCACAAAAACCTGCAGTTAATAAAATTATGATAGCAGTTTATTAGAATTTTTTTGTTTCAATACAGAATTAAAAACATTTTAATCCACAAATCACATAAAGAACATAATCACCACATCAATGCAATTATTAACACAATTAATCACAATAAAAAACAGTTTTGTTATAAAAACACACAACACGAGAGTTAAAACAGACAGTAATCTTTGTCATAAAACACCATAACCCATTGCAGTAATTATACAAATGATCCCTGATGTCTTGTAGTTCATCAACATCTAAGGTAATGTTCGTTTGGATGGATTTATGGCAAGAAAGAGCGTCGACGCGTTTCGAAGGCCTATTTACATTACACCTTCTTTTTCAAGACAGTAGCGTTATGTACTCCCGTTGTCTTAGAAAATCTATAAACATAAACACATATATCAATAAAAATAGATATCCCATAAGAACATACACTTACTGCAACCAATTATCAAAGTCAGACTATATTACTTTAGATACACAATCTGTTATTTAAAAAGCCGAAGTTTTAAAATGCCAATACCGCAATCATCTTAGCCCCCACAGTGCCTCATAAGAATCAAGTTAAAACGTCCAACCATCCTTAATGCAATACCACTCAATCCATTCGTATAATGATAGGGGACCATCTAAAAACACTCCACAGCCTACTTATATACTATACCATTCACCCCATTCCTTACAAGCATCCATCTTCTAACTGCCAAGATAGAGCATGTTGACTTACTTATAGGCTGTCATATGGTGTGCCAAAATATTGTTTGGACAGTGTTAATCCAAAGGCACTGTGATCAGCTCCCACAGCCTGATCTGCTCCTTATCTAAAATCACACCTGAAAGAATCAGTGTATAATTATATCATAAACTCAGGAATATCTATAATTCCTCCCCATATCTCATTATAATCACAAAACTGGATACTCTTCATATTAGCGACTTACTTGTTCTAATGTCCTTTCTCTGATAGGACGTATAATGCTGTGCGTTAATCCGGTCCCAGCTTTAGGATCCAACCAACAGCTTACTCCTTAATATAAACTACATAAATGGTAAAATTACAACTTGACTAAGGTCATAGTTGCCCCACATTACCCCAATACATCCACAGACTATCATGTTTCTTATGGCTGTTACCTACCTGACATTAAGAACAATTCTCCTAGGCTTGTTGCAGAACTTCCTTCTTACAGGGGCAACTGTGCGTCAATTAAAATACTTTCTTTTGACCACGTTTCTCTTTGGGTCCTTGCAATTCTACACTCCCAAATTGGTACTTTTTGTATAGCTATAAAATAGAAAAAAACCTAAATCAACTCCTTTGTATATATCGTATATGGTTACCTTCAAACTAAAAGACCAAGCCTATTTTTGTATATTAAATAACTGGCCAAATTATTAAAAAAACACACAAAACCCCTTTCTCCTTCAATATCCAAATCGGCTAAGGAGCAGAAGATAGTGCCGTTATTCATCCCTACTATTTATTTTTGGTTATTGCTCTATCTGGCCACATCCCCATGTATATCCCTCGAATTCAATTCCCCGGCCGCTTGTAATAAGCGTTTAACCGGATACATTGTGTCCCAAGTTCCTCTGAGGCTAAACCGCATATTAAGTTGCCGAGTTGTTTAATCTCTACTAATCTCTACCATCATCGGTCTTACTCGTTTACAGAAAGAGTCCTCACACCCCTCTCTTCCTCTTCTTATCTAAATAAAGATAACCACCTAAACACTCACCTTTTTATATGTAAACCGGCAGCACTCGGATACGTCCGTCCTGGTAGTTTGTTTAAGTCTGTAATCAAGCCGCGATTCACCAGCTTTTTAAACACGGCCTTCTCTCTGTCTAATTGACGTTCCCTACGCAATGATGTAATATCCTGTGGGGGCGCCCGGGCTCTTTAGGTTGTTCATTTTCCAACATGCCATTTTTTTCTTTGAAAGAAGAGAACTTTATTCCGAATTTCACAAAAAGCACAATTGCTCCGTGGCTCATACATCTAAACCCATATTTCCTCACACTAATACCTCACTAAATTCGGAGCGTAATTATTGGCTCTATAATCGTAAAAACTATCCAACAACAGAAAGCCTATTCTAAACCTTTATTTAAAATAATCGTTTTTCAAACTAAGTCAATTGGGAGACGCCCCATCGCTAACCTCCATCAGTCCTGCATCATTATACAAATTTTTTTTTTTTATATATATAAAAAAAAAAATGCTTCCAAAATACAAACTCATAAAAAGGATGCAAAATCTATCCTCTCTGTTGGTCACATCTATACCTATAGGCTCCTACATTAAATCGCAGCCTCCTTCTTCACACTAGATATGCAAGTCTATATTAAGAAATTATTGACATCCAGTCCTCCTGGGAATTTAGGCCATTCTATACTGTGTTTAATTTACATATAAACCACTGTTCTCTCAGTTTTCTCTTTTTCTCCAGGTCCCCACCCCTCATGTTGCCAGAAACTTTCTCCAATATAAACCACTGCAAATCATTACAGCTATGGTTTAGACTTGAGAAGTGTTCCGTTAGAGGTGCATTTTCTTTCCTTGTTCTGAGTGCCGATTTGTGCTCTAATACCCTAAATCTAAGGGGCATATTAGCAAGACCGGCGATAAAATTATCGCCGTTTTACCCTGCCGCTAAAACGGCGATAATTTTATCGCCGGTCTTGCTAATATGCCCTAAGTTCCCTGCTTGTTTCCCCTACATAACCCAGGCCACATGGGCAAATCAGGAAGAATAGGAATATTAGAAACTGCCTGGTAAACACCTATAGAGACCGTAATAAGGATGTGCAAGGTACAATACAGGGCACTAAGGCGATTGGTAACCATAAATGTGGCACGTGCTCCATATGTGAACACTGTGTGGTGACCAAAAGCCTTAACTTTAATGGTCAAGAGATAAAGTGTAGTAGTCTCAGTAATTGTCGCAGTAAAAACTTGGTTTATTTGCTGATTTGCCCATGTGGCCTGGGTTATGTAGGGGAAACAAGCAGGGAACTTAGATTTAGGGTATTAGAGCACAAATGTGTAAATTACTGTGTAAATTAAACACAGTACAGAATGGTCTAAATTCCCGGGAGGACTGGATGTCAATAATTTCTTAATATAGACTTGCATATCTAGTGTGAAGAAGGAGGCTGCGATTTAATGTAGGAGCCTATAGGTATAGATGTGACCAACAGAGAGGATAGATTTTGCATCCTTTTTTATGAGTTTGTATTTTGGAAGTATATATTTTTTTATATATATAAAAAAAAAAAATTTGTATAATGATGCAGGACTGATGGAGGTTAGCGATGGGGCGTCTCCCAATTGACTTAGTTTGAAAAACGAGTATTTTAAATAAAGGTTTAGAATAGGTTTTCTGTTGTTGGATAGTTTTTACGATTATAGAGCCAATAATTACGCTCCGAATTTAGTGAGGTATTAGTGTGAGGAAATATGGGTTTAGATGTATGAGCCACGGAGCAATTGTGCTTTTTGTGAAATTCGGAATAAAGTTCTCTTCTTTCAAAGAAAAAAATGGCATGTTGGAAAATGAACAACCTAAAGAGCCCGGGTGCCCCCCACAGGATATGACATCATTGCGTAGGGAACGTCAATTAGACAGAGAGAAGGCCGTGTTTAAAAAGCTGGTGAATCGCGGCTTGATTACAGACTTAAACAAACTACCAGGACGGACGTATCCGAGTGCTGCCGGTTTACATATAAAAAGGTGAGTGTTTAGGTGGTTATCTTTATTTAGATAAGAAGAGGAAGAGAGGGGTGTGAGGACTCTTTCTGTAAACGAGTAAGACCGATGATGGTTGAGATTAGTAGAGATTAAACAACTCGGCAACTTAATATGCGGTTTAGCCTCAGAGGAGCTTGGGACACAATGTATCCGGTTAAACGCTTATTACAAGCGGCCGGGGAATTGAATTCGAGGGATATACATGGGGATGTGGCCAGATAGAGCAATAACCAAAAATAAATAGTAGGGATGAATAACGGCACTATCTTCTGCTCCTTAGCCGATTTGGATATTGAAGGAGAAAGGGGTTTTGTGTGTTTTTTTAATAATTTGGCCAGTTATTTAATATACAAAAATAGGCTTGGTCTTTTAGTTTGAAGGTAACCATATACGATATATACAAAGGAGTTGATTTAGGTTTTTTTCTATTTTATAGCTATACAAAAAGTACCAATTTGGGAGTGTAGAATTGCAAGGACCCAAAGAGAACCGTGGTCAAAAGAAAGTATTTTAATTGACGCACAGTTGCCCCTGTAAGAAGGAAGTTCTGCAACAAGCCTAGGAGAATTGTTCTTAATGTCAGGTAGGTAACAGCCATAAGAAACATGATAGTCTGTGGATGTATTGGGGTAATGTGGGGCAACTATGACCTTAGTCAAGTTGTAATTTTACCATTTATGTAGTTTATATTAAGGAGTAAGCTGTTGGTTGGATCCTAAAGCTGGGACCGGATTAACGCACAGCATTATACGTCCTATCAGAGAAAGGACATTAGAACAAGTAAGTCGCTAATATGAAGAGTATCCAGTTTTGTGATTATAATGAGATATGGGGAGGAATTATAGATATTCCTGAGTTTATGATATAATTATACACTGATTCTTTCAGGTGTGATTTTAGATAAGGAGCAGATCAGGCTGTGGGAGCTGATCACAGAGCCTTTGGATTAACACTGTCCAAACAATATTTTGGCACACCATATGACAGCCTATAAGTAAGTCAACATGCTCTATCTTGGCAGTTAGAAGGTGGATGCTTGTAAGGATAGGGGTGAATGGTATAGTATATAAGTAGGCTGTGGAGTGTTTTTAGATGGTCCCCTTTCATTATACGAATGGATTGAGTGGTATTGCATTAAGGATGGTTGGACGTTTTAACTTGATTCTTATGAGGCACGGTGGGGGCTAAGATGATTGCGGTATTGGCATTTTAAAACTTCGGCTTTTTAAATAACAGATTGTGTATCTAAAGTAATATAGTCTGACTTTGATAATTGGTTGCAGTAAGTGTATGTTCTTATGGGATATCTATTTTTATTGATATATGTGTTTATGTTTATAGATTTTCTAAGACAACGGGAGTACATAACGCTACTGTCTTGAAAAAGAAGGTGTAATGTAAGTAGGCCTTCGAAACGCGTCGACGTTCTTTCTTGCCATAAATCCATCCAAACGAATATTACCTTAGATGTTGATGAACTACAAGACATCAGGGATCATTTGTATAATTACTGCAATGGGTTATGGTGTTTTATGACAAAGATTACTGTCTGTTTTAACTCTCGTGTTGTGTGTTTTTATAACAAAACTGTTTTTTATTGTGATTAATTGTGTTAATAATTGCATTGATGTGGTGATTATGTTCTTTATGTGATTTGTGGATTAAAATGTTTTTAATTCTGTATTGAAACAAAAAAATTCTAATAAACTGCTATCATAATTTTATTAACTGCAGGTTTTTGTGCCAATACGTTGCAAACACTGGGCTCAGCAGTGACCTTTTGGACTGTGTGTTGAGTGTATGAGACTAGATTGGATGGTATGAGTTTTTTTTAAATAAGGTGTGAATAAAATAAAAATAAAAACATTGTTTTCCCAGAGGACGTTATTTTAATTTCTGTCGGAACCCCAGTCCTTTGGGTCACCAAGGGTCCCTCTCTTTTTCTAATAGTCTTGTGTACAGACAGTGCCTGTAATACACTCACGCAACTAGCTGACATGTTCTTCAGTGTAAGGTAGCGCAAAGAACAGCTGTTCATTAGTTCAAATACAGCACACGTAAGGAAAGTAAGAACCAAATTAAACGCCAAGTGAGGTACAAATGGTGTTGGGGGGAACATATAAGACAGCTCTTTCAAAAACCCCATCACAACAGGTGATTTGAATAAAGAGGGTTGATCAGGAAAACATAAGAAGGCCGAGGGGGCTGATAGATAACCTTTAACTGTTCCCACAGCTAGGCCTTGCTGGGCTAGCAAAATACAAAACAACAGTATGTAAGACAACTGTGCCAGGTGAGGCTGGATATTTTGGGAGAAGCACCAGACAACAAACGTCAGCCATTACCAAAGGTCCAAAGCCTCCTGGCACAGGACCCACAACCCAACTCTACCCTGTTTTTGCAGTACCACATGGCAGTAGTGTTGTCTGTGAGAACCTGCACCCCTTCCCCTTGATGGATGGGAGGAATGCTTTCAGTGCCAAGTGTATCACCCAATGCTACAACAAGTTGATACCGACACAGGCTTTCCCTTTAGAGACTAGAGTCTTATGATCAGTACTTCTCCCAGATGACCTCTCCATTCCAGCAACAATGCACCGTAATGACCGTCAGTTCTGGGTGTGGTAGATAGAGGGATCTACCACCAGTCGAATTGTGGTTTAACAGCCACCACTGCAGCTCTTTCTCTTTGGCAGTCTGGTCCGACAACTGGATGTAATGCAACAGGTTCCCTTGGTGCTGAGCCCACTGAGACTGTAATTCTCAACTGCAGAGCCCGTATGTGCCGCCTACTGTGCTCCATAAGCAGTCTCAGAGATGCTCTCACTGAGATCCATGTTGAAAGTTGAAACATCAGGATCACAGCCCGAATGTCCTGAACTCGCTGAGGCAGAGGAAAGGCTTGGATAAGCACAATGTCCAGAATGGCTTCAATGAAAGGGAGCTTCTGTGAAGGAGTCAGGTGTGACTTTGGCATGTTGAGGGAAGACCAAATGTTGTCATTTATTATGACTGTTTGAGGCAACTAGCCTTTAACAGCTATTTATCGAGGACTGGGAAGATTGGCATGCCCAACCTCCGCAGATAGGCAGTGACCATCACTTTTATGAACACCTAAGGTGCACTGGTATGGCCCAAAGAGATCACCAAGAACTGAAAGTGCTCATGGCCTACCTGAAACCACAGGTAGCATCTGTGTGACTGCTGGACGGGAATGTGGAATCAAGCGTCTTGCAGATCCACCACCACCATCTAGCCTTCTGGATCCAAGGCACACAAAACTCAGACCAGGGTGAGCATTTTTAATTTGTCCTTCCAGAGGAAGAAGTTAAGAGGGCGATGATCAAGGATAGGATGGAGACTTGTGTTCTGTTACATCATTAGTAGCAACCAGTCCCAATTTCTGATGCTGCACCCTCTCTATGGCTCCCTTGGCCGAGAGCTGAACATCTACTCGGAGTATAGACAAATGGTCTTCCGGAAGGTGCTGTGGTGTAGGAGGCATCACGGAGGTGGTCAGAAAGGGAATAAACTCACAATTCTGGACAGTTTGGAGCAACCACTGGTTGGATGTGATGCTTCTTCACACAGAGAGGTAAAAGGCAATGTGACCTACTACCGGGCATTCGTGCACCATTGAAGGGAAATTAAAGCAGTTTGCTGCAGCTGTGGAGGGACGGAGGCAGGTTTAAGTAGGTTGCTGCCACAGGGGGAATGGACACTAATGGCTGGATCCCCTAGTTCTGCTGCAAAAGACTTGGGAGATTTGTTACTGCTCAGGCAAGGAATGATAGTGCCTCTGTTGGAACCCTCTTCCAATCCCTCGATAGGGGTGAAACTGTTGGGAAAACTGCTATACAGGTGGTGCCAAACCAAGAGAGCTTGTAGTCACTTTTCTGTCTTAAAAGTGTTCCAGGGCTGAGTCCACCTTCTCTACGAAGAGACGTGTGCCATCAAATGACATGTCATGAGAGAGTATTGGCTGTCGCACAAAAAGCCACTGGTGTGATTCCAAGTGTGGTGCCGAAGCACCACACAGGTCCCAACTGCACCACCTAAGCAATCAGTTGCGCCCAGGCCCGATTTGATGGAGTACATCTCTGCATCCTGACTATCCTTAAAAAGGCATTGGGCCTAATTTTACCTGGGATGGTTGGTAAAATGTCCACCACCATGTCCCATAACACATGGGAGTATCCCCCCAGGAGGTAGCTGTTGTTTACCAATCAGAGTTCAAGGCTAGCTAAAGAGAACATCTGTTTCCTAAATGCCTCCATGTGTTTTGGCTCTGTCTGACGTTGGAGTTGGAAATGCATTTAGGTTTAACCTACTTGTGGAGGCCTACCCCACAAGGCTCTCTGGAGTTTGTGGAAGGGTCCTGGTAAGCAGGACTATGCCATCTTGTAATCTGCCTATTAACTGGGGCACAAAATCCTGACTTTGCCCAGGTGCCCAGCACTGATTCTGTCAGAGCTTCATCAAACAGTAGATGTCTGCTCAGATGCCTGCCTTTAAAGATATTTGTCTTGACTTCATTAGTTAGTAGGGTAAGGTCTTGTACATCTGCTGCTCTTTTCGTAGCTGTGGCAAACAAGGCAGATTGCTCTGTAGCTCTAGTAGGTGTGGGTAAATGGAGGCCAATGTCAGGGGATGTATCAAGCCTACTGGTGTCCTGTAGCTCATCATCATTGATATGGCATTTGTTGCCATCATCAGGGTCTTCCATTTCTTTTTCTTGCAGCACTTATTTATTGGCCTTTCACAAACAAAACACTATCATAAGCTATAGGCAACATCCCACAATGTAAATGTAGCAACTTTAACAGTGGAGTCGAGGGCCGGTGGAGTGTCAGGTACAGTGACAGCAGCAAGGGCATGGCCTCAGGATCCAACAAGCTGAAGAGGTTCCCGTCGGACAGTGCTAGTCCCGAGAAGGTCTGTGAAGATGTTTTGAAATAGGTAGTATGTTTGTAGGAAACATTCAAGATTACTTGGGGAGGTTTTGGGGGGAAGGGAGAGTAAAGGGTGAGATGGTGGAATGGGCAGATAAAGAGGGACAGAGGGCCTGTTGGGTAGAGGGACATTAGGCAATGTGGCGTTAATATAGTGTAGCATAGTGTGTGGACATGGGTGTCACTGCTGTTCAGCGCCCGCCACATGGGGTGAGTGTGTTCTCCAATACAGGGGCTAGTCTCGTCCCCCATGTTCGTTTCAGACATGCACACCAATCAGTCTGTAGCCATGGAGGGTGGGGGGAGTTGTGTCAAGCTAGCCCATTCTAGTCTTACTCAGAGACATCTGCCAGGAAGGTACCCCAGACCCTCGTGTAAGTTTCTGATTTGTTCACAGGCTTATACGAAAACGCTTCGTGTAAGACCACCTTGTGCAATTCTATGGTCCAGTCTGTGTGTGTTGGACAAGTGGATTGGTGCAAGTAACGGAGAATGCATACCTTTGCCGCTGCCAGTGCTGTGGCCACTCATTGAGGTGTGAATATCTAGCTCGGGATGTCAGAGACATCATGAAGTAATGCCAGGTGGGCCCAGGATTTCACAAAAAATGAGGGAGCCGTTGCAAGTATGCCCAGACAGCCTCTGAGTAAGGTAGTAATAATAACCCGGTTTTTGTAAAGCGCAAACTAATCACCCCTAAGGGTCTCAAGGTGCTGGGAGCCGTCGGGGAGATTAAGCAAGCTCTTGCCCAGAGTTACATGGTGCTGGGCTGAGCTGCCGCAGGCACCAAGAATCGAATCGTGAGCCCCTTGATCTGAAGTCAGCTGCCCTGGCCGTTGCGCCACACCTCTCCCACAGTAAGCTTCTGCAAGTCCACCAAATGTTATGTATGTTACAGTCAGCGTCTGAACACCTCAGCAGTGGGTGGAAGCAGCAGTTCAGCCCATTGGTGGCTCCATGGGGTCCAATACCATTTGTGAAGGACTTTGAAATACTGGAACTTATTGCAAGTCTGTTTGAAGACTCTTTCATGGCTCTGGAGGAGGGTTGTTCAAACCTCTGGGGTATATTCCCTACTCATGCTTGCCTGCCACTTCGAATGGGTTTGGTTAAGGGTAGGGCTTAAATGAACACTCTTTATAAGGACTCCAAAAAGTCCAGAGACTAATCCCTTACCTCACTGTGGAGGTAGTTTAAAATGGGTGAGACCAGGAGTTATATCGGGAAGGGGCTAAGTACCAAGCGGAAGCAGTGGGTTATCTGGCAGTGTCTCCAGTAGCAAACGTGAAGAGGGTAAACTCCCTCCTCAGCTCTAGAAATGGGTTAAGCGTGCCTTCACTGAGGAGCTGGTCAATGTTGAGCACCTCTTCGCACTCCATTTGGGCCAATGGAAGGGTTTACCAGCAATGCTAAGGGCCACGCTATGCCACACCTGTGCCTTACTATGGAGACGTGGATCAATGCCTAGGTGCTTATGAGCCACCTCCCATGCAGCAGATGTAACTATGAGGACAAGGTTATCCTGCCTGGGGGGGTGCCATGTAGATAAATTGCATGGGGCCGATGAGCTCATGGTGCACGTGAGAAGTAGTTCAATTTGCACCCATATCAGTGTCTCTGCAGGGCAATGTAGGTAAGGAGCAAGCTGGGAGAGGTGGAAAGCCAAGTTTTGAAAGTCATGTGTGTCAGGGGGAGGCCCCAGGCTTCAATGATGGTCCTAGTACAGTGACTCACAATCTCGGGTGGCGCCCAATCCAGATATATGACCTGATGTCTGCCTCAATCCTCAGGAGGAGCATGTGGTAGAGTTTTAGGGATAGCAGCTGGATGCATCATCATCTCACTGTTTGCACCTTGCCCCAGAGGGAGATGTTCAGGTGCTCCCATTTAAGAAAATTCATTTTGGTCTGTGCACGTAAGGGAAGGAGATTATCCTCCACCATCTGTGGAAGGCCATTGTTCACATGGATACCGAGGTACCAGAGCCACTTTGATATCCATTTCATGTCCCGGCCATGAAGACATGCTTTTGTGGTTTCCATGGACATCAAGAGAACCACAAACGTTGCCCAGTTAATTCTGTACCCAGATATGTCCGAGAAGTGGTCTATGATGGACATGGCAGCCGTTAGAGAGGAATCGGGATAGGAAAGGAGTAGGAGAATATTGTCTGCGTATAATAACGCCTTTGCCGTAATTTCTCCATTAGTTATGCCTGACACATCAAGTGATTGGCAGACAGCCAGTGGCAAGGGTTCTAGCACCAGGAGGAATGGGAGGGGTGAAAGCAGACATCCTAGCCCTGTGCACCTATAGATCTAAAGGACACTTGAAATAAAGCTCCCGCACAGGACCTCCGCCATGGGCCAGTTGTACAGGAGCAGAACCCTTGAGATGAAGACATCCCCCAGTCCCATGTTGGCCATCACTTGAAAGTTGTAGGCCACTCTAATTGAGCAAATGGCTTGTCAGCATTGAGGGAGAGTTCCAATTTCTCATCTGGATCATCTTTCACCTGGAGACTTACAGGTGGGCAGTGCAGATAGGGCCTCTGCTACCTCCCCCTCTGTAATGTTGCCCTCCAGATACTTATGCACCTCAGCCATTCGGAAGGGAGATAGAGAGGATCTAGGAAGCCGTCTAGGGTGGTGGAAAAATTTGAATGGTACAGATAGAATTTCAAAACCTGTTCCACTATGTCATGGGGGTGTGTCTCACTCGTCGCCAAATGGACGACTGGGACTGCCACTTGTGACTTGCACTGGTGCCGCTGAGTGGTTAGCAGCCGTCCACCTTTTTTGCCCAGATCGTAGTGGCGCCACCTCAGTTTCACCAGTGCCACTGTGTTGAAGAATGCACAAAGAACAATTGATGGACAGAATGCTGAACAATGTCAAACATTCACCCCACTAGAGAGATCTGGGCCTAAATCCATTGTTTTTGTGCTCCCCATGCCATTCCAGTTTAAACCCAGCCACATGCAAATCAGTCTTGACCATGCTCCCAATGGGAACAGGGCAGCCCGAACTGCCAGGCCAGGTCCTTCCTGGAATGGAATCAAGCATCCTAGGACCGGTTTCGGGGTTTCACCCCTCATCAGCCAGGCTAGCCTGATTCCAGTGGCATGGAGAGCACGGAACCCACGTCTGGGCATACCCGTCCCACTCAGGGTGACAAATGCAAAAAGAACAATTGATGGACAGAATGTTGAACAATGTCAAACATTCACCCCAGTACAGAGATCTGGGCCTAAATTCATAGTTTTTTTTTGCTCCCCATGCAATTGCATTTTGAACCCAGCCATATGTAAATCAGTCTTGACCCTGCTCCCAATGGTAACAGTCCAGCCTGAACTGTCAGGCCAGGTCCTCCCTGGACTGTAATCAAGCATCCTAGGACTGGTTTCGGGGTTTCACCCCTCATCAGCCAGACTAGCCTGACTCCAGTGGCATGGAGAGCACGAGACCCACATCTGGGCAGACCCGTCCGACTCAGGGTGACAAATGCAAAAAGAACAATTGATGGACAGAATGTTGAACAATGTCAAACATTCACCCCAGTACAGAGATCTGGGCCTAAATCCATCGTTTTTTTGCTCCCATGCCATTCTAGTTTGAACCCAGCCATATGCAAATTAGTCTTGACTCTGCTCCCAATGGGAACAGTCCAGCCCGAACTGCCACACCAGGTCCTCCCTGGACTAGAATCAAGCATCATAGGACCGGTTTCGGGGTTTCACCCCTCATCAGCCAGGCTAGCTTGACTCCAGTAGCATAGACAACACGGGGCCCACGTCTGGGCATACCCATCCCACTCGGGGTGGCAAATGCAAAAAGAACAATTGATGGACAGAATATTGAACAATGTCAAACATGCACCCCCGTACAGAGATCTGGGCCTAAATCCATCATTTTTTTGCTCCCCATGCCATTCCAGTTTGAACCCAGCCATATGCAAATCAGTCTTGACCCTGCTCCCAATGGGAACAGTCCAGCCCGAACTGCCAGGCCAGGTCCTCCCTGGACTGGAATCAAGCATCCTAGGACCAGTTTTGGGGTTTCACCCCTCATCAGCCAGGCTAGCTTGACTCCAGTGGCATGGAGAGCACGGGACGCATGTCTGGACATACCCGTCCCACTCGGGGTGACTAATTCAAAAAGAACAATTGATGGACAGAATGTTGAACAATGTCAAACATTCACCCCAGTACAGAGATCTGGGCCTAAATCCATTGTTTTTTTGCTCCCATGCCATTCCAGTTTGAACCCAGCCATATGCAAATCAGTCTTGACCCTGCTCCCAATGGGAACAGTCCAGCCCGAACTGCCAGGCCTGGTCCTCCCTGGACTGGAATCAAGCATCCTAGGAACGGTTTTGGGGTTTCACCCCTCATCAGCCAGGCTAGCTTGACTCCAGTGGCATGGAAAGCACACGACCCACGTATGGGCATACCAGTCCCACTCGGGTGACAAATGCAAAACGAACAATTGATGGACAGAATGTTGAACAATGTCAAACATTCACCCCAGTACAGAGCTCTGGGCTTAAATCCATTGTTTTTTTGCTCCCATGCCATTCCAGTTTGAACCCAGCCATATGCAAATCAGTCTTGACCCTGCTCCCAATGGAAACAGTCCAGCCCGAACTGCCAGGACTGGTCCTCCCTGGACTGGAATCAAGCATCCTAGGAACGGTTTTGGGGTTTCACCCCTCTTCAGCCAGGCTAGCTTGACTCCAGTGGCATGGAAAGCACAGGACCCACGTCTGGGCATACCAGTCCCACTCGGGTAACAAATGCAAAACGAACAATTGATGGACAGAATGTTGACAATGTCAAACATTCACCCCAGTACACATTTCTGGGCTTAAATCCATTGTTTTTTTGCTCCCCATGCAATTCCAGTTTGAACCCAGCCATATGTAAATCAGTCTTGACATTTAAGCGTGCCTTGTCCATCTCCAACACTCTCCACTTGGCCATCATCGGGGGTCACCGTGTAAGGGAGATGGACGGTCTTCACCTCGTTCTACTCTGTTCAGAGGTATGCCTGAATCTGGTGTTTAGCAATGACATCAGAGTCTTACTCAGGGTCACCTTCCCGGGGTCTTGCATTTCATATTGGTGCAGTAATGTCTCAATATCAGAATGGGGATGTTGTTTTAGGTCGATGTGACCTAGGTGGAGGAAGTGGTGAATGACTATTGGCGCCCACTCCGGCATCGGCAGTGTCGGTGCCAGTGTCAATACTCAGTTTGTGGCATCAGTTGTGGTGCCATAAATGGCATCAGGCTTGGCACTGTGCTTGGAGTTGGGGCAGACTCTGAGGCAGAGTTAAATGGCACAGTAGGCATTGGAGAAAAATTTGCAGGTGGCAGATTGACCGATGGCCACCTCAGATCCTTAGGACCCAAAGGTGCCCTAGAGGAATCCTGTTGGGTACTAAATATTTTGCTGATGGCTTCCTTGAATTTGTGAAGTTGTTGCTGTGATGCTGATGGCCCAGGGAAGTCAGGGCACATTGAAATGAGAGCCACAGGCAGTTCTGAGGACAGGGACCGGGTTCACGGCATGGAGATACTTGGGGTGTTGCATGACTCCTCGCAGTGGGAGTGACTGGATGAAGGGGAGTCATGCCTTGAATTCTTGTTTTTCTTTGACTTTTTAGACTTACCTAAAGATCTTGACTTCAAAGATGAATGGTCTCTAGAGTGGTCTAGAAAAGAAGATCACATCCACGCCCTTGACGTCAACCGAGACAGGTCCTTCTTCATTTTCTGATGGTGTTCCAAAATGTAGTCTTTAGCTTTGTGGTCTCGAATGGCCTTTGAGTTCATCTTCACACACCTGTGGCATGATGTTGCATCTTGTTTGGAGCCTAGACACCAGAAACAGACGCCGTGAGGGGTCCTGTCACTGACATCTGTTTGTGGCAAACCTTGCACAGCTTAAAATCTGTCAATTTTGTAGGGGACATGGCCCTTGCAAACTGGAAAAAATCTGTGTAAAAACATCTGTCAAGGATGACAGAATTCAAGGTCTCGAACTATGGATACACAATGGAAGGCGTGGAAAGAAAGGAACTGATGTCAATGCATGGAGGTGGCAGCTATGCAGGATTTTGTCACATCCGAGTTGGGACGGACCCAACATTGAACAGCACAACGTCACCTACCGATGTGTGAGGGCATCGTTGACAAAATTCTCTGGATCCATTCTGAAGCCTGGAGGTATTCACAAGGTTAGAAGTATCCAGCAGACACAACCATTATTACCTCAAGTACAGACATTCCGCTGAGCCACAAAACAGCCACCTCCATCCTATCATGACACCTGCCATGTCTCTCCCAATCCCATGTTGGGAAGCAACTGAAGTTGACAGAGATGGCAGCATGCGAGGAGATCATGAATAGGAAGCACAGGAAGGAACACCATGTTCCAGTGCACAAGGCCTAGTATGGATCCAAAATCCAGATGCGGTGGCACATAGTTACCGTAAAGAGGCATCATGTCTTGAGTTTAATCTATTGTGCTAATATTAGCTGTGTTGAAGAAATGGAAGGAATGTTCTCTAAGGTGTTAAAAATGTCACTGATGTCAGTGATGTAAGACTGTTGTAGCATCAAACATTCATGAAAGAACTAGTTCACAAATGTAGATGAAATGTTCTAGTACAGACCCAATTGTGGATACAATGGGACAACTAGGGGCCGTATTAAAAATAGGGTGCACTGTACCTTTACGGCACGCCTTCAAATTTGTGCACCGAGCACAAAGAGGGACAGTGTATGCTATGACTCATAATGTGATGTCCCAGGGCCAAAGCAGACTTGTGCCCTGGGGATAGTGTATTAGTAAAAGTCAGAGCGGCAGTCTGAAGTAGTCCTCCTTCTTTCACTCTGTGGGCAACACCTGCCTGCACTTCAAAAGGGGGACAGAGTTCCCCCTGCAGTTTGGTGCAGTGAGTGACTGCACCCACCTGCAGTATGGTGTCTGGGGGTCCATGGGACCCCGTTTCACCCTCCAGGGTCCTGCCGTAAGATTGCATACCATGCACAACCTTTTTGAGGCACACAGACTGTGCACCTCCTGACAGCCTCTTTGCCTCTGCACTTATGTCCATAATACAGCGCAGGACCAGGCACAAAGTGTTTCCCTCATTTGCATGGGGCTATTCCTCCATGCAAATGAGGGAACAATCTCATAAGAGAGCACCGTCTTTCTATGTGCGCTGGTGCTATGTGTATTACAGAAGGGGCCGCACAACCATATGCTGCCCCTTATGTAATACTACAGTGCCATGGTGGTGCAAAAAATGGGTGCACACGACAGGTGTGCTCCTTGGGCATTGTATGTAATATGGTCCCTGATAGTGGAAATGTCTTTTTATGTATTTTTAGCTAGATGTAAAAAACGGTATGTGAGGAAGCTTACCACTTTGCTTGAGATCCACTTCTGTTGTAGGGCATTATTGACCTTTTCCTTTATGGTTAGCTGGAGTTCCGTTATGGGGTGCTTGCAAGATGCTGGTAGTTCTACTTTTTATAAAGCAACTTCTGGCTTTCCTTTAGTAGACATCTATATTCATCAAAGAAAAGCACTGCCTTATCTGTGGGTTTTATATAGACCTGGGCAGAGTTTGCAGAGTCGTGGTACACAGATCTCTGCAAAGTGGTGAAGAACTCCGCTGTGCTAATCTGAGTTCCGCGATCAAGGCAGGGTTTCCCAGTGCACGCGTTTGCCCTCCGTTTTCACATCAAAAGCAACTCAGAGTGCATCCTCGTGTTTCAAAATCACTTACGAACGGGGCCACGCAGTTCGTATGGGCGCAGCCATCTTGTTTTCTCTGTTCTGTTCACAGTGCTGGGCCTATTTTTTAATCCACTGTCAAGCCTTTAAATCCTCCGCCCTCCTAATAAACCTACCCCTAATTTTCTTTATTATATTAGTGTATGTTTTTGTGTCTTTATATTGTGTTTTTTAAAATATTTTTGTGTGTTTTTGTGACTTTTTGTACTTTTTTTTATTTTTCCTTTGCTTCCTTTGTATTTCCTTTCTTTCCTTCCTTCCTTCCTTCCTTCCTTCCTTCCTTCCTTCCTTCCTTGCAGCGCCAGACCCCCGACAAGCTACCTACCCTGCGGACGGCATCGCTACCCAGGTGTGCAACCCCAGGCTATCTTCAGTGAGGTGGAGGTGGCAGCACTGTTTTTTTGTGCCACGCCACCTCCCCTCTATGCTGGCTGCAGGCCTCCAAATGGGTACCTCCTGTGGTAGCGTGAGCCTGCGCTGGGGGAAGGTGCGTCGGTTTGTTTGGCGCACCAGTCAAGTTTGGCGCACCATCCAGCAGATGACATACCGCTGGGTGGATATCATTGACCGGGAGCAGAACCTGCTCGACCTGTTCGGTGTTGAGATTCCAGGGCTCTGTGAGTATTCATTATTTGTTGTGTTTTTGTTCTACAGTGCTAACATTTTTTTCCCGAATAGCATGCTGCTCACACTCAGAGGTAAGTTACGTTTAGTTTACTTTAGAATGTTATTATTATGTGATACAGTTTCAGCTACGCAGGTGCTCTGCGCTACCTAATCGTACTCCTTGGGACTCGCTTTGGCTGATTAATTAAGAAGCCACTGCAGACTCTTCTGTCCTCCTGTCACAATAGTGAATCAGTGATATCAGTGAGTTAGCGTTCTCTGTGTCTTTATGTAGCTCATACAGCCCCAAGCTATTTCACAATGATGTGTAGTATGCATCTATGCATTGCAAAAAAGGGAGACTGAGTTGGTCCATCAAGGGGGTTGAGAAATGAGAACAGAATCAAAGATCATTGAGTGCAATGCATTAGTTCCAAATGTCGGTTTTGTTAAGGCACTTTGGAATAGGGATTTTAGGATTCGTATAGCCAACTCAACGACTGGCGATAGACTTGAATCTAGTACAATAGGTGATCTGATTTAGATAAGTGCAATGTGACTGTGTTTGCCTATCATAATAATTTTGTGGAGATTCACTCTACCACTAATCTGTTTCTTTTTATCTTGTTTAATTCTTACATCAGCACCCAAGGGCTAGAAGAGGGGCAATGCAGAGGAGGGTCTGGGAAGAGCTGGGGAGGAGGCACAGACTACCAGCTCCACTGCTGAGGGCTCCATTCAGCCTAGTAAGTTCTATTATTTATTATTATTATTTTCCTTATGTTGGGTTTTATGATTGTTGTAGGCTTAGGGTAGAATCTTGAGGTATTGGAATGTTGGGGCTGGGTTCTAGGACAGGAGTTGCTGCCTGTTGTTGCTGAAGAGAAATAAAGTTGCTCTGACACCCTTACCTGCCGTCTTCCTTTTACAAGGCGACGAGGATGGGATATGAACCAACACGTGCAAAGCACAATCGATTTGCTCTTTTTCCTTTGCCCACTATGCTACTTTTAAATTTTGCCTTGTTAATTTTTTATATGGTCTCCTTTTTTTCCCAACTCCCCTATCCATTGTTTGTTTCTTTCCTGTTATCCCTGCATGATCTTTTTCTTCCTTGTTTCATGTTTTCTTTTGGTAGCTGACTTTTTCCTGTCTGTACTTGTCTCTAGTTCACTTATCTTCTGCTTTGTTGGTAATCTTTACCTCTCTCCTATATATCTTGTGGTACTGGAAGAAAATGAACACATTTTTGGTACTCTACTGCGAATATTGCAGGACCAAGTAAGCTAGTGTTATAAATAATATTCGCCATGTATGTTTGTTAAGAAGACTTTCTTTTTCTTACTCATGCTCTAACAGTTAACAAGAGAGTGACCATGATCATGGACTCAACCCTCTCCCCCAATGTTGTGCTGTGTAATTCATTTATACAGTACACCAGCAGTTTCAGGAAAATGCTGCATGGCTGGAATGTATGAGGTCCTATTTCATTTGCCAACCAACACCATATGTCTTTCATCTACCATTATTCCATCCCTTCATTGTGCTGCAGTGACTCAAAGTCATCATGATCATCATAGGCTATAGCATTGCCCCCTATTACAAAAAGCTTTTGGTTGGCTTCACAACTTGTCTTTGCCCAGAGGATATTTTTGTTAGAAGATACTACAGGGCTAATCGAACTGTAGTGAATGTATTGCGGTTGTATTTGTTTGATGAATAGATTAAAGGGAGGCGTATCTGGCATCTAAAAAATGTATGGTTTTTTCTAGCCACACCGACCACCAGTGCCACCGGCTCAAGTGCCGCTGCAGGAGGAGGAGAGTCAATTGGAGGGGGAGAAGGGGCAGCAGGGACGGGCGGTGGTAAGTCACATTGCTTACCTATTGTCAATTACTATTATACTCACTAGCTACAAGGGCATCATTGTGATCGTGAACCCCCGCTTTACCAGTTCCAGCTGTGGTTGAGTTATGACCTCTTCTATCTGCAACTCAGCCAAAAACTGAGCAATGTGCGTCTTCTTCAGTTAATGCAGCATTTGCCAAGTTTTCAATGGGGTGCAAACACAGGTGTGTTTCCCTTCGCCCACTCAGTCACCTCTTATTACTTCACTTCTTTATTCTTTCCTAAGTTCTTCTGTCCCAGCCTACCAAAAAATCTTTTTAAAAATCCATTATTTGCATGTGCCACTGTTTATGACCATGTGAAGTGATTCCAAAATATATTTTATGGTTTCCTATACCAGATTTATTTTATACCTCTTCATATATTTTTCCCTTTTATCTTTCATTAGCTACAGTGACCAAATAAGCCAAAGCTTAATAGTCACATGAAAAATCAATAATCAGTGACACCCCTCTATTGTGTATCTAAAGTTCTACCTACCCATCTAATCCCTTAACTTTACCCTGCAGTAGTGTAAGTCAAGTTTCCTTTCCTTGCTGTCCAGCGATTGAATTTGTTCGAAATAATTTTTGGTGGTGGGTGAGGCCAGTGAGTAAAGTGGGACTAAGTGCCGAATTTGATTTTAAGTTTGGGATATGGGATACTCTGTGACGAATGTGCCTAATACAATCTGTATAGCCCGTTCCTTTCCCTGTAGTGCAGATACTCCTGGAACATCCTCTGGATGGTCATTGGTGCTGCCACTTGCTCGACCTCTTTTGCCATCGCCTCTGCACTGGACTTAAGCTCTACTGATTGATACCAATACAATGCAAAGGTCCTTCTGTTGCTGTTGTTGCCTATGTTCTGGTTGATGGTATTGTTCGCTGCTGTGAGACAAGACTGCCCTCTCCGGAAGTTGAAGGCAGCACCCCAGAACTGCAGGGCGGAACTCTAAGTTCCAGCCATTGTTCTTCTAGGTCTCTGCCTTCCTCAACAATCCACTTCTTGTATTTTGAAACATCCTACTTCAGAGAAAGGAATGAAAGCTGATTAAGAAGTGTGGCACAGATGTACTCTTTGGACGAGATGATGTAATCTTGCAGCCTTGCATTAGAAGCCAATCGAAAGAGGAAGCTCTCAACCAAGGCATGCGCATCTGTGTTTTCATTCACATCTGTGAAGGAAATGTTTCAGTCACCTTCTTTAGCTGGTCCTGTAGCAGATGCAACAACAGGATAGCTTGGCACATCGTACTCTCCTCCTTGCTAACTTCAAAAAGCCAACTCTTGACCCCACCGAGGCAAGCAACTATCGTCCCATTACCTGTCTACCATTTCCATCAAAAATATTAGAAAAAGCCCTAAATGAAGACATGCTATCATTTATAGAGATCAACAATATACTTGACCCAGCGCAACACGGTTTTCGACCGAGGCACAGCACTGAATACGCATTGATCGTCGCTACAGAGGACATACGTGTCCAACTTGACCGGGGGGGAAAGCCATACTGATTCTACTGGATTTGTCGGCCGCTTTTGATACGGTTGACCACCACATACTTATCCAACGACTGGCCGAAATAGGGATCGTAGACAAAGCCTCAGACATTCTTCGGTCGTACTTAACCGATAGAGAACAATCCACAATGATGAACGAGCACAAATCGCACCCCTACGCGTTGCCATGTGGGGTCCCCCAGGGATCGTCACTTTCCCCAACCCTGTTTAACGTGTACGTCACACCGTTGGCAAAACTCATACGTGCCCAGGGCTTCTCGGCCATCTGTTACGCCGACGACACGCAAATAGTCGTTTCCTTATCCTCCAAACCAGATACTGTGGCTGTAAGCTTTAATGCCTGCATGAGCCATATTATCAGATGGATGCATGACAACTGCCTGAAGTTGAACACCGGTAAAACGGAAGTGGTTACGCTTGGAAGAGATACCTCCCTCTGGAATTCCACTTGGTGGCCGGATATAGCTGGGCTTTGCCCTCAGCCGGTAAAAAAGGTCAAAAACCTTGGAATTATCATAGATGACCATCTTTCACTATCAGATCAGGTAAATAGCGTTACTTCCTCCTGTTTTCACACTTTAAAAACCCTAAGAAAGATTTTACCTTTCATTCCCATTGCCCTCAGAAAAACTGTTGTAACTGCCTTGATACTGCCCAAGATCGATTATTGCAACTCACTCTACCTGGGTGCAAAAAAGTGTGTGATACGTAAATTACAGACTTTACAGAATGCGGCCGCACGTATACTACTTAAGATTCCTAAATTTACTCCAATAAGTCAAGCCATTCGCGATCTGCACTGGCTACCTGTCCAGGCAAGGATCGAATTCAAAGCTATGTGTATCGTGCATAAGACTTTGTACGGGGTGGGACCTGCCCAACTTAGTCAACATATTAAGCGCTACACTCCACAGAGAAGCCTCAGATCATCATCCGCCTCACTACTTGTAGTTCCTAGGGTCAAAACCTTGAAATGGGGTGGCAGAAGCTTTCGTCACTTGGCCCCTAAATTATGGAACTCATTGCCTACCCACCTCAGAAACCAAACCAATCTACTATTGTTCAGAAAGGAATTGAAAACATGGCTATTTGTCCCTAAACCATAGTCACTCCTATTCTCCCACTGTGAAAATTAAGGGCAGTAAGCGCTAAGACACCACAGCAGACACGCGCTATATAAAAACATTCATTTCATTTCATTTCATGTGTGAAAACCCCAGACGGAAGTAGCATCTGTGTCAGGCATTTGACTAGTCCCCATTTTTCTGCATCCACGGTCATAGATTTCCCAACTGTATCACATCCTATTTGAATGACAGTCATTGATCTGTTTGAACTGTTCAAACAGACATTGCAACATGTAATAGGTCGAGTTCCAATGTGTTGGCACCTCCTGTACCAGGGCTTTAACTGTCACTCTATTAGCACGCTGCATAATCCACAATTGCTTTCGGGCTTTAAAAGAATGCCTGAAATGAGTGCAGATTCTTCTGCAGGCGGTCAGAATGTTGCTGACTATGTCTTCTTTTTTGAGAAAGTCGTGCACCACCGGGTTGATGCAATAGGCCAAACACAGGACCCTGAAATAGCCACCATCTGCCATGGCCTTGACTATGTTACTGTCATTATCCGTGGCAACAAATCCAATTCTGAGACATCTGGGACGCAGCCATTCAGACACTTTGCTGTTAAATTCATACAAAATGTTTGCAGCTGTATGTGATTTCTCCATGGCGGACATGGCCACTGTTGCATGCCGCCAAACGCTCTTAAAACTTTCTTCAGGGCTTTAAAAGAATTCCTGAAATGAGTGCAGATTCTTCTGCAGGCGGTCAGTATGTTGCTGACTATGTCTTCTTTTTTGAGAAAGTCGTGCACCACCAGGTTGATGCAATAGGCCAAACACAGGACCCTGAAATAGCTACCATCTGCCATGGCCTTGACTATGTTACTGTCATTGTCCATGACAACAAATCCAATTCTGAGACATCTGGGACGCAGCCATTCAGACACTTCGCTGTTAAATTCATCCAAAATGTTAGCAGCTGTATGTGATTTCTCCATGGCGAACACGGCCACTGTTGCATGCCGCCGAACGCTCTTAAAACTTTCTTCAGGGCCAAGACCTGTAGATATCTTTTGCTTTACCCCCTCAAAAGACATCCAGTGTGCAGTGATGCACATGTAATCAGTCGCTTGACAACTGGTCCACATGTCTGTCGTCAGGTGGATAGTGTGAGCAACACTTTTCTGCAAAGCTTGTCCAACCAATTGCAGCACATCGTGTTGCAGAACTGAAACAGCAACTCTGACAAAATAGGTCCGTCTTAGAACCTTCCATTACGGGCAGATGGCTGCCACAAATTCTAAGAATCCCAGTCCTTCAACAAAAGAAAAAGAGAGAAGATCTAACATTTTTGCCAGCTTCCCATTGTACAAGCGTGCCATTGGATGGTTGTGCTCGTATGGCACCCTCCTGCCTAAACAAGCCCATAATAGTAGCCAGGATTTTTTTCTTCTTTTCTGGGGCCATTGTTGCAGGCGACTTTTGAGAAGTAGGTAGTGGTAGACTCAGTGTGCCTCATAGTAGGACACTCACTGTATGCCGTGGTGTCTCAATCTGACTCTGAGTATTGTGCCATTGGGAAGTCACTGAGGCCGGTGATTCTGGCGCACTGCTTGGGACAGGGCTGCATTGCATGAGGATTTTACCCTCTTCTTCCTCATCCTCACCTCCCACCTGTGTTTGGACTTGTAGCTGATGTTCCTCAGCTCACCTCACTTTCACCACCACAACCCCGTTCAGCAATTTTTTTTAGGTGCTCCTCTGACCAGATTGCCTGATGGTTTTTCATATGGGTTGTATGGCCTCCAGTACCATAATGTGAATCAGGCTTACCAGGACACATGTGACACACACATTCAAGCACACACTCTCGCTCATCTTTTCTCTATGTTTATCTCTTTCATTCCCCATCAGATTGTTTGTATTTGAACACGTTTTTGCAGTATTGCCAGTGGTTAATTTAAGCATGTGGTTTCCAGTGCTGAGCACCAGCACTTAATTGTCAAAACCGGTACTTATGACAGCTGCCACATGGTGGTGATGTTTTGAAATTTAGAGATAAGTAGAACAACAGTTGTTTATTTATTCAATATACATTAAAAATAACTGAAACCTGCCTCCCAAGCTATTCATATAGATTTGGGGGCCTAGAACAGTCTGAATTGTCACACTTGTAGGAGTGTGATGGTTAGTAGTTGTGCAGGTACTGTTGTTGGCAGCGCTGGCAGTAACAATGGGTGGTGCACGCGACAGTGGTCCCTTGACGAGGGCCCTGGCACTTATTTTTTTACAAATTAAGCACTGAGTATTGCTTATTTGTGGCTGAGCACAAATTGTACAGATTGGAAATGGCAAGCTAACCCGCCAGACCAGATCGTCTCCAGTCAGGGAGACATGCAACACATGACGAAGCTTGCCCTTTGTGGTCCTCATCAGTGGGGTGCACCTTGAGTTCAATGGCACAGCGAGCATGGGACCCTCGTATGGCGTCCTGTCACTTTTAGGGTAGCTCATTCAGAAAACTTCAAAGTTACTACTAGTAGCTGTGATTTATTCAAGCATGCCACCAATCATTTTGATTTAAGGCTGACACTGGCCTCATTTCTGGTCTGCAGTCCACTGTAAAGTAGCTACATTTTTTTTCAAAACAATTTCAGAAATGGCACACCTTAACTGACAGGCACATCTCTGACGCCCTTTCAAACTCTTTCCAGTTGTGAAGCGCCGACTTAGGACCTCATTTCAGTGTCCCGTGTGAGATGTGATAATTATTGCTGTTACATTTTTGGTAGGTGTCACCTGCCAAATTTCAACAAAGAGTGCGATCTTAATCACAATTGATAATTAATTACCAATCGTGATAAACAGCGCACCACTTACATTTGTGATTGCTGCAGAAAGTGGTGTTGGCGCATGGATTGCAGTTTAATGGGCCGGTTGTAATTAGACACTTGGAGACTTATTTACAAGAAACCGACGCATCTGTTTAGATGCGTCAGTTTCCCTGCACCTGCGTGCGAAACCCTTGCGCCACCATACATGCACCATGGTGCAAGGATTGGCAGATGCGTCAAAAATTCTGACGCATCTGTCGGTGCAAAAGTCACGCATTGCTAGAGTTGTGTTGCAAGCATGACGCAACTCCAGCAATGCTTGGGGGAGGCCTATACTTAATACACTGCGTCACTCCTTACGCCTGCTTGGAGCAGGCGTAAGGTTTTTACGCAGTGGCATCCTAGAAGTGGCGCAGTGAAATCTTGTAGATTTCACTGCATCACTTCTATGAGGCTTTCCCGCATGGGAAAGCCCACCCTGCATACATTATACCTGAAGCAGGTATAATGTGGCGCTGGGCTTTACAAGGTGACGCATCTTCTTAGATGCGTCACGTTGTAAATTGGTCGCAACCTGGTGCATTGTTTACACCGCTGCTGCGTCAGAAAAAGTGACGCACCGGTGGCGCAAAAGTGTCGTAAGGGGCTTGTAAATCTGCCCCTTACATTTTAGATCTCAAGGCATTCCGTTTCTGAGCATGAGACTTTCTGAAGCAGATAATGTCTGAATTGTGCATGTGGAATGTGTTATGGTACCGGTATAGTAAGCTTACCTTTACGAACCGTATACTGAAAGGTGGAGTGATGATAGCCTTGGAGAAGAGAGACATCAGCTGTTGAGGGGCTGAAACGGCTGGAGTTTATTAGAGCTCCTAAAAAGGGAATTGCCTTCAGGGATTTAAGTGGTCCGGGTCCCTCCGAAACTTAGACCCGATGTATTTAAAAACGGACATGGAAACTACTCTTTCGGGCCCTGTATTCATGTCCTTAACTGTAAAGGCAAAAACACAGATCGATTTCTACACAATAAATGTAAAAACGTTAAGGTAATCCATGTCGTTTCTGTTTATATTTCACATGTGTTACTTAATCTTACATTCCCTAAGGGGAATATTATCAAGAACGGCGTTAAAAATTATCGCCGGTTTAGCGGCAGTTAGCGGCGATAATGGGCTTGATAATATGTCCTGGAGAATTCCAATAGAAGCCCATGTTCACACCAGAACATGGACTTCTATTGGAATTCTCAAGAGCATATTATCAAGCCCATTATCGCCGCTTTTCGGCGATAATTTTTAACGCCGTTCTTGATAATATGCCCCAAAGAGTGGTAGCTATTGCCAGGATGTTGAGTTAGGTATTTGTTTCAGGCAGCATATTATTCTTGTATAGTGCATGCTTTGAATCGAGTCGCATTCATGTGATTATAGGGGCCATGATTGAGTTCAGGCTAAAGGCAGTGCAAGTTTCTCCCAGTGACTGTCAGTGGGTTAAAAGGGTGTTCAGGGCAGGTGGACATCCAATCCTTGGCCTCTCTGTAGAACGCACAGAGCAATTATCACGTATGCCAGTTGCTCTTGTGATTCTCTGCAAATGTGTAGGTAGGGTGGCACTGTACTGGAATTTTAGGTTACATGTTTTAGCCATGCTCCTAACTCTTTCAGGCCACGCCTCTTTAAGGGAACCATCTCCACCTCCCTCCCTGTTTTTTTCATCCTACTTAAAGCCCTGACTGCCTTCGGTGTATTCACATTTAATCGAGTGCAATTGTGAGACAAGAAATAGTTCCGAATGCTAGGGCCAAAAAATGTGATATAGTGCAGCCTAGTCTTCAATTGACCTTCCGATGACTCGGAAGTGCTTCTTTGTTAACCTACCCTTGATCGCTTGTCTCCCTACTAGCCTCTCACGAGCTACCTGACACAACTACTTGCAAATAAATGATTTTTAGTTGAAAGCATAGCCGGAGCAGAGCCACTCGTCCAGAAAAAAGTTTTAGTTTAAATGAAGCGAGAAGAGTTGTGCTTTATTTTTTTATTTTTTCCAAATCCTATTTATATTCTCAATCATAAACGCGTATTTATACCTGGCTGTCTTCGCCCTCTCACACACACACTACAAAGTACAAAGTTATTTTAGAAACTGCAGTGCGGCTGTATCCCAAAACACTTTATGTTATCAGAACAAATAATTATTCTCTAGGCCTGGTACACAAGGCGAGAACATTGCGATGATATATTTGACAAGTGCAAAGTTCTAGATAAAAGGGGAGGGGTAGATGAGGGAAGGGGTACGGAGATAAAAAAAATGAGTGACACACATGGGGGAGAGAAAGAGGCCTATGGAGGAGAGGCAGCGCCACAAATAAAGAAACCGTGCGGAGGTAGAGAGACGGAGAGGGATAGTGAGACTGGAAAGAGAAGAAGGAACAAGGAGAGGAAAGATGAGTTCGAGGAAAGAGAACAAGGATAAAGGAAGCAAATAAAGGAAGAAAAGCCGAATGAACACATGAACAAACCAATGTAAGTGGAAAGGGAGCATGGAAAGAAGGATGGAAATAAAATTATAGAACTCAAGGATAACAGGAAAATGAATGAGAAAATGATGAAGGGACTGCAGAAGGAAACGAATCAAGTAGAGATGGGGAAAGAAGGATGTAGGAAAGCAGGGTGCAAGGAAGGTAGTGTGGTGGGGTTGCCGTTGCATGATGGTAGGAGAACAAGAAAGCAAGAAAGAAAGCAAGAAAGAAAGAAAGCAAGAAAGAAAGAAAGCAAGAAAGCAAGAAAGAAAGAAAATAAATAAATTGGCGATGGCGGGGGAATGAGAGGTGTGGCAAAAAGAGTAAAGGAGTAAGAAAGGTGAAGGCGGGCTGGCTACTTTATTGAGGAAGAGAGGTGTGCGCTGCTCTCGGTGCCAGGGCACTGCTCATTTTGGGTTTTGTTTACCACCCAAGCGCTTTCCCTCTAATCAGGAAGCTTTGATGGCGCCAGAGAACAGTCTTTATTAGAACTGATTGACTTCCAGTGAGTGACAATGACATCCTGTACTCATAATTACCGTAATTAGAAGGGGCAATTATTCCACCCCATTGGCGAGCGCGCACATTCAAGTGGAAACGTGGACTTGTCAAAACAATGCGAGGCTTTCTCCGCTTTCAAGGCTCACCTGTCATGACGGAGGGGGATAGATGCCCGCTTCTGTCTGTGCCATTTCCTTCCATGCCAGGCGTCGCCGTCCTGGCAGCATCCAGCAAATGAAAGGCTGCTACTCTCTGGAACTCTGCCAGTGCCCTGCTGTGCGGACCTGCTGCCCGGGGGCTATTTCACTGCTCCTTATGCATGTGCACATAGCATTGAATCAAAGCCAAATAGGCCCTCTTAATGAGTGCCCAGTGCCATGAGGTGATAGTACCGCAGTGTTAAGGAGTGGTAATATCGCAGTGTTATAGAGGGGTAATACCGCAGTGTTACAGAGTGGTAATACCGCAGTGTTACAGAGTGGTAATACCGCAGTGTTATAGAGTGGTAATACCGCAGTGTTACAGAGTGGTAATGCCGCAGTGTTAAAGAGTGGTAATACTGCTGTGTTAAGGAGTGATAATACCGCAGTGTTATAGAGTGGTAATACCGCAGTGTTATAGAGTGGTAATACCGCAGTGTTACAGAGTGGTAATACCGCAGTGTTATAGAGTGGTAATACCGCAGCGTTACAGAGTGGTAATACTGCAGTGTTACAGAGTGGTAATACCGCAGCGTTACAGAGTGGTAATACTGCAGTGTTACAGAGTGGTAATACCGCAGCGTTATAGAGTGGTAATACTGCAGTGTTACAGAGTGGTAATACTGCAGCGTTACAGAGTGGTAATACTGCAGTGTTACAGAGTGGTAATACTTCAGTGTTATAGAGTGGTAATACCGCAGTGTTATAGAGTGGTAATACTGCAGTGTTACAGAGTGGTAAGACAGCAGTGTTACAGAGTGGTAATACCGCAGTGTTACAGAGTGGTAATACCGCAGTGTTATAGAGTGGTAATGCCAGAGTGTTACAGAGTGGTAATACTGCAGTGTTACAGAGTGGTAATACCGCAGTTTTAAGGACTGCTAATACCGTAGTGTTACAGAATGGTAATACTGCTGTGTTACAGAGTGGTAATACTGCAGTGTTACAGAGTGGTAATACCGCAGTGTCACAGAGTGGTAATAACACAGTGTTACAGAGTGGTAATACCGCAGTGTTACAGAGTGGTAATACCACAGTGTTACAGAGTGGTAATACTGCAGTGTTAAGGAGTGATAATATCGTAGTGTTACAGAATGATAATACCGCTGTGCTACAGAGTGGTAATACTGCAGTGTTACAGAGTGGTAATACCGCAGTGTTACAGAGTGGTAATACCACAGTGTTACAGAGTGGTAATACCGCAGTGTTACAGAGTGGTAATACCGCAGTGTTGTGGAGTGGTAATATCACAGTGTTGTGGAGTGGTAATACTGCAGTGTTACAGAGTGGTAATACCGCAGTTTTAAGGACTGCTAATACCGTAGTGTTACAGAATGGTAATACTGCTGTGTTACAGAGTGGTAATACTGCAGTGTTACAGAGTGGTAATACCGCAGTGTCACAGAGTGGTAATAACACAGTGTTACAGAGTGGTAATACCGCAGTGTTACAGAGTGGTAATACCACAGTGTTACAGAGTGGTAATACTGCAGTGTTAAGGAGTGATAATATCGTAGTGTTACAGAATGATAATACCGCTGTGCTACAGAGTGGTAATACTGCAGTGTTACAGAGTGGTAATACCGCAGTGTTACAGAGTGGTAATACCACAGTGTTACAGAGTGGTAATACCGCAGTGTTACAGAGTGGTAATACCGCAGTGTTGTGGAGTGGTAATATCACAGTGTTGTGGAGTGGTAATACTGCAGTGTTACAGAGTGGTAATACCACAGTGTTATAGAATGGTAATACCGCAGTGTTATAGAGTGGTAATACCGCAGTGTTACAGAGTGGTAATACCGCAGTGTTACAGAGTGGTAATACCGCAGTGTTGTGCAGTGGTAATACCGCTATGTTACAGAGTGGTAGTACCGCAGTGTTAAGGAGTGATAATACTGCAGTGTTATAGAGTGGTAATACTGCTGTGTTACCGAGTGGTAATACCGTAGTGTTACAGAGTGGTAATACCACAGTGGTACAGAGTGGTAATACTGCAGTATTAAGGAGTGATAATACCGCATTGTTACAGAATGGTAATACCGCTGTGTTACAGAGTGGTAATACCGCTGTGTTAAGGGGTGGTGATACACCGAGCACCACTAACATGGGGTCTGGGTATTACCAAGAGATCACAAGTTGACCCACCATAGCCCAGTATGGCATGGAGAGTAACATGTGGGAATTCGTATTGCTGCATGATTCCCGCATGGGATCTCCAATTACAGGCGTTTTATGGAAAACCAAGTCCTCCAGCAATGACCTGGTGGAATTGTCCCTGGTAAAATATGCAGTATTACCGCACTCGCGAGCAACTCATGCTACAACATGGTACCACTTGTAATCCAGTTTTTAACTTTTTTGAGTGAAGATGCAGTTACTGTGCCTCTCATAATGAAGGCTATAGTTATCGAGATGCCTCGAAAAGTAATAACAACCTGAAGCTGAGTGGTGGGTAACCGTGATCTGAAGCAGAATGAAACAAACAAAAATGTCCTTTGGCACATTTCCATGTGCATAATGATTGCTCTCTTTGTTGTTAGCAATTTTAAGGTCCACAGATCTATAACACAGTGCAGCCGGCAAGCCTGACCCATTATAACATCATTGGCTACTATCCAATCATTCCAGGGGCCACTGGAATTGTGTGATTCTGAAGCCTGTCATTTTCCACATAATTATAGATTTGCTGCTTTTACCACTAAATCCTTCATTTTATGCAAAATTTGCAGATTTTGCCAAAAAAATGAGGACAGATTTAGTGAACTCTGACAACGCAAGGAAGCAAGGGAAGTTTTTTGTGTAATCTCAAGGGAAAAGAGCAGAAATGCTCCATATCTCATCTTTTAAGATATTGCTCAGTTCTGCTCTCTCACAGCACTGGAGCCCTTCTGGCTGCCTAGTGCCAATGCAGGTACCCTTATGCCATGACACCAGGATGTCTCTGTTCTGGTCAGAACAATTTTTGTGCTTTGAGGGATACCTTCCTGCACAAAAATAGTTCTTAGAGGTGTATCCCTGTTGGAAATGGCCCTTTTTGCAGGGTTATCCCCAAACTTTTTGCTTTTTCCTCCTATTTTTCCCTGACCTGTTTGTGTTGGTTTTAGGACTCTGGGCACTTTACCACTGCTAATCAGTGCTAAAGTGCATATGCTCTCTGTGTAAATTGTGTTATGGATGGGTGTTTCCATGATTGGATATTTGATTTACCTGTTAGCCCCTAGTAAAGTGCACTGCGTGTGCCAGGGCTGGTGAATCAAATGCTACTCGGGGGCCTGCAGCACTGGTTGTGCCACCCCTGTGAGTAGCCCTGAAAACGGTAACCTAGACCTGCCATTGCAGAAGTCTGCGCGCAGTTTGTAACTGCCATGTCGACTTGGCCAGTGCACACACTGGCCGGTCCCTATCCTTCCCTTTTTTTACATGTCAGACACCCCTCAGGTAGGCCCAAGCTACCCCTGTGGGCAGGGTGCAGTGTATGTGAAAGGTGGGACATGCCCTGGTGTGTGTGGCATGTCCTGATAGTGAATTACAGCCTATTTCGTTTTCACTATTGCAAGGCTACCAGTTCCCCATAGGATAGAATGGGAGGTTTGTTTATAACATCTTATAAACATAACTGGCCCAGGGAATTCGGTAAGAAAATAGAATTTAGTATACCTGAACTCAGAATCTAAAGATGCATCTTTTAGTGAAGGTTATTTTTACATTCTGTGTTTGAAAATACCACTTTTAGAAAGTATGTATTTTCTTGCTCAGTCATCCCATGTGCCTCTGCTGGAATGTGGATAGCCTGTCTGGGTTTTGGATGACAGAAGGCTGGGGGAGCAGGAGGGGCGCCAGATGGTCTAGGTAGGTCAGGAAAGGGCTGAAGAGACCTGGGTTACGATGGGGGAAGGAGGAGGAGATTTCCTTGCACCTCAAAGGCCCTGCTCTGCCTCTGACAAATGCCGTCTCCACCTCCTGCCAGGAATTCACACCAGAGAAGGCAGAACTGGTCCTGACCGGTCACAGGCCCTCTCTGCCTAAGAGATTAAAGGATTTTTGGACATAAATGCTGGGTCCCAGACCCCTGAACTTTAGAACTCATCTGGAACAAGAAGACTGCCAAGAAGAAGAGCCGGAGAAGCTGTGAAAAGGAACGACTGCTTTGCTGGGTGCTTTGCTGGGCTGACCTGCAGTGGCTGCTTCTGTCTTGGGCAGTGAAAGGCCTGGACTGGACTTCCTGCAACCTAATTTGTGAGTCTCTCCAAGGGCTTGAGGTAGAGCTTGCCCCCTGTTCACGAAGTCTCAGGAACAGCAAAGACTTCAAGTTCTTTGACCCGCAGCACTGGGGACTGTGTGTTTTGCGCTGCCACCCGAAGAACACCAACTCGATGACGTCCACGACGCCACTGCCGACTCCGTGTCCTGAAGGCACCGCAGAGGGTACCGCCGCAACGCCGCACCGCAACCCTGGTCTCACCGACGACGCCTGTTGACGCTGCCACCGAGCCGCTGCTTGCACCGCGACCTGTGGGTACCGCACTCCGCACTGCCTCGCTTCACGCTGAAGCTTTGGCACCGCAGAGGGCACCGCCGCAATGCCGCACCGCAACCCTGGTCTCACCAACGATGCCTGTTGATGCCGCCACCGAGCCGCTGCTTGCACCGCGACCTGTGGGCACCGCACTCCGCACCGCCTCGCTTCACGCCAAAGCTTTGGCACCGCAGAGGGCACCGCCGCAATGCCGCACCGCCGCACCGCCGCACCGCGACCCTGGTCTAACCGACGACGCCTGTTGACGCTGCCACCGAGCCGCTGCTCGCACCGTGACCTGTGGGCACCGCACTCCGCACCGCCTTGCTTCACGAGGACGCCTTGGCCTGCCTGATGCGGCCACTTCCCGCCGAGATCGATGCCGCTGCTTGCACCGTGGTTCGGGGGCACCGCTCGTAAGTTACATGACGCACCGCCCTCATCCCACACCACAGCCTTGGCCTACCGACGCCGGCTCCATCTACTCCAGTTCGTCAGCCGACGACAGCGCTTCAGCAACAACGACGCCGCTGCTTGCACCGTGACCTGCCAGCACCGTGACGAGCACCGCCTTCATCTCGCACCGCGACCCTGGTATCACCGACGATGCCATCTGACGCCGCCACCGAGCCGCTGCTCGCACCGCGACCTGAGGGTACCGCACGCCGCACCGCTGCACTTCGCACTGCAGCACCCGACGCCTGCCGACGCCAGCGCTCCTGACTCCATCAGAGAGGAGATCGACCTGCAACGCATGTGACTTCGAGGGCCCCGACGACTCCTGCACCGACCTCCGGAACTGACACCTGCGGACGCCGTGTTTTCGGAAGCTCAACAAGAGGTCATCGACACCCTGCATTTCTAAAAGGTACTGTTTGCGGGTCTTCCCGACACCGTAGCTGGCCCGCGACACCGCGGTCAGCCAGAACTGTTTGGATTTGTTTGCTCACGACGCCGTGATAGCCCCGGACGGAGCTATCGACATCAAGGAACTGTGTTTCAAGCGTATTTTGATAATTGAAGATTTTTGAGTACTGTATTGTGGATTTTTATCATTTTTGGTCTTGTCTTAAGTATATAAAAATATTGGATATTTTTCTAAACTGGTGTGGTGTCCTTTTGTAGTGCTTACACTGTAGTACTGTTGGTTATGTGCAAATGCTTTACACACTGCCTCTAAGATAAGCCTGGCTGCTCGTGCCAAGCTACCAAGGGGGTGAGCAGGGGTTATTTTAGACGTGTAACTCCCTTATCCTGACTAGAGTGGTGGTTTTTGCCTGGCTTTGGCCCACGCCCAAGCCTACCAAAATTCCCATTTCTAACATTGGTGGCAGCGGTGGTATAGGACTTGCGTTTGCACTTGACTTACAGTGATTGGTGTGCGCTACTACCATATCGCAGACCATTACGTATCACATACTGGGTTTTTTTTGCTCTATTTTTGCCTTTCCATTGGTTTTGAACTTGATCTTTCCAGTACAACATGCCTGAATCAATTGCATCATCTGTTGCATCCTTGGAAGTGGCCTTTGAGGAGGAGAGGTTAGAAACCTACAATGTTAAGGGATTGAAGGCGATCTGCAAAAACCTCAAAATCCAAATAAGGAGCCTCACCAGAAAAGAGGAGCTACAAAAGGCGCTGAGGGCCTGGGTAGCAGCCAGACATGCGAGTGAGCTGTCTGGGGATCTCGGCATGGAGGCAGAGGAGCCTATTCCAAGGGTGGGGGTGCTTTTGGGAAGGGGGGCACCCTCTAAACCAGGCAGCAGCAGTTTGTCCCCAGAGGAGCTGGAGGACAGGCGGGAAGCAAGGAGAATTGCTGTGGAACTGGAGAAGCTTAAGTTAGCCTTGGAGGAGAAAAGGATGATGTTAGACCATGACATTAAAATGAGAGAGCTGGACTAGGAAGCCTGTAGGGCTAGGCCCAGCCCAGATGGTGGCAGCAAAAGTGTTAGGTGCAGTACTGAGGATGAGGTACACACACACACAGATTGGGGGCCCTACTTCAAGGAGGGGGTTGACATACACCAGGGGGTTCAGAATTGTGAGGTTACTCCAGTGGTGCACAGTGTCCCTGAGGTGGACTGGGGAACTGGCACAGGGGATCATTTTCCTAGTAGTGGGAGGGACACTCTACTGACTCTAGATAAGAGGTGCAGGGAGAGGGGTTCCCCCATGAAAGAAGCCCTAGTAAGTGAGTATGGAGACCAGCCAGAAGAGTATGGGTTAAGAGACAGCAACAGTCAGACACTGATTTGGGGTACTTTTCTGAGGCACTGGATGGTTGGGTGAAGGGTAGTTTGGTTAACACTTGTGTGGGGCTATGTGATTCAATTGTTGGAGAGCATATTTTAAGTCCCTGTTTTCCAGAGCTATGCCAACACCCAGTGGAGTGTGAGTTCTCTGACCCCAGGGAGCTTGCACTGGAGGCAGACCTTTTGGTGGATTCCAGAGGGTCTGGAGAAGCATCTGGGGGTGACCCGGAAGGAAGTGACTTAGGTATTTCCCAACCAAGGGTGGTGGGAAAGGTTGGTGGTAGCCCCGATAGGTCCCAGTGTCGTGGGAAGGGGGTAGGGACTCACGTCCTGTCTCTGCGGAGAAGGAGTGGGAATGGGCTGCGTCCCAAGGTGCCCAAAACACGGTCCCAGAGCCTGGGTGGTTCCAGGAGGGAACACCAGGTGGGGAGCCTAGGCTGTACTGGTAGGCCGTCCGTTCAGGGGGATCTCCTACTGTCAGGAGAACGTGGAGTGTCTGTAAACAGAGCTCCAGCGGTTCTGGTGTCTGGCGGTGCCGCTCCTAAGTGGAGGGTGCAGAAGTCCGGATGGAGGGGTGAGAGGGGGATGCGTTCCCCAGTGGGAGGACCAGTGGGTCAGGGGCCAGCCAGAAGGGCTGAGCCTCCTAGGAGTGACCATGGTGACACCACTTCTGTCCTGGGGGATCTTCACGCACTGTCAGATGGACAGGGGTCGGGAGATCTGTGCCAGGCAGACTGTCACACAACACATGAGTCATGTGTTACCCTCAGGGGGGGCATGCGTGCTCCCAAGGAAGTCCTGGTGCACCAGGCAGGTGCTCAGCCGCAGGGTTTAGTCCCTGGGTTGGGAGGTCAGGTTCAGGTCCTGCCTGACCTGGAGGGAAGGACGACTGTAAGCAGTGTCCTGACCGGGTTGTCTTTGAGGGGTACCACTCTGGGTGGGAGGGTACAGAACTCTGGAAGGGGGTGCAGAGGGAGGGAGTCCTCCCCTCTGACCCCGGTTCAACCTGAGGGTTTAGATCCGAGGGTGGTGGATCAGTTGCAGGGCCGAGGCCCTGAACTGGTGGAAGAACTGTGTAGGAGGTCCGGTTCCAGCGTCCTGACAGTTTTTGGTTCTGGGGGTGCTTCTCCTGGGAGGAGAGTGCAGGACCCCAGAAGGAGGGGTGAGGGGAGGAGAGCCTCGCCCGAGACCTCTGGTCAGCCTGAGGGTACAGACCCTGGGTTGGAGGACCAGGTTCAGGGTGTCCCCCCTGACCTGGGGGAAGGGGCGACTGCTAACAGTGCCCCTACCTGGTTGTCTTCTGGGGGTGCCGCTCCAGCTGGGAGGGTACAGAGCCCCAGGGAGGAGGACCGGGTGTGGGGGAGCCCACCCCAGTCCCTTGTTCAGCCTCAGGGTACAGACCCTGGGCTAGTGTACCAGTTGCAGTATAGCACCCCTGAACTGGTGGGCGAATTGAGCAGGACACCTGCCACAGGTGCCCTGACAATTCTGGAGGGGGGTACCGCTCCAGGTGGGAGGGTACAGAGCCCCAGGGAGAAGGAGAGGGTGTGGGAGAGCCCACCCCAGTCTCCTGTCCAGCCGCAGGGTAGAGGCCCTGGGCTAGTGGGCCAGTGTCAGGATGCCATACCTGACTTGGCAGAGGGGAGAGTGGAGAAAGGGTGCCAGGCACCTGGGGCTACCGCCCCCCACTCTCTGACGCCACAGCGGTTGGAGTGGCCTGAAAGGCCTAAGGCCTGGCTCTCATCACTGACATTTGTCAGTGGCCACTGTGGCTGGCTGTCCTGGTGGACAGAGTTGCTTTGTATGTGTGCTGCAGCATGCAGCAAACATGAAAAAAGGAAATAACGAGAAATAAAGATATTTCTCCTCATTACTGCAGCATCGGGTAGGCACCCCATTTTGACGTAAACCCATGGATACTGACTTCAGTAAATATGGGTTTGCATCACAATAAATGGGAGGATGCACGCCCATGTTTTACTCATGGGTTGCCTGTAGGAAAGTGCCCCTTTTTGACAGGTTCACCCCCACTTTTTGCCTGGTATGTGATGTAATTTTGACTGAAGGGTACTCGGTTCCTGCTAACCAGGTCCCCATTGGCAGTGCTCTTTCCCTAAAGCAAGGTAACTGTTCAATTGAACTCCAATTGGCAAGACCTTTAGCACCTCTGTGAGTCCTTAGTAAATGGTACCTCTGGTATCTTGGACATGGGTACTAAAAAGGGTCCCTAAGGGCTGCAGCATGTATTGTGCCACCCTGAGGGACCCACCACAAACTCATGCAGACTGCCATTGCAGGCTGAGTAAAATGGTGCAAACAAATGTGGAAACATGACATGGCACACACCCTCTGTGCCATGCCCACAGACAATGCATGCAATATATGTACCTCACCCCTACAACTGGCCTTATAGAACTAAGGCAGAGTGCTTCATATTACATGTGAGGACATATCTTCATGAGCAGATATGCCCCTGTGCTGTCTAGTTAAATTACTAGAAAGTACCAGTGAGCAGGGAAGCCATCTTAAGCATATGTACTGGGCACTGGGCATTACGAGTTCCCCAGATACATGATGGCTTCATTGAAACCTATGGTGTTTGATATCAAACAACTTGACTTAATAAATCCATACTGATGCCAATACTATATACACATGTGTCTCTTTACCATTCAACAGCAGGTTTTTACGATTTCCCACTATGGGCTAGTAATTAGATGCAACATTATATTCATGTAGTAGGGGTAGTGATGTGGTTTGCAATTGAGTCACCTGTTTCATCAACTTTGTTGTTCCCTGACAAATTGATTTGCACTGTTCTCTTATAATAGTAGGACATGATGCCACCTTGAGGTTTGTGCCAATGTAAAGTTTAGGCATATTACCTTATGTCTGCGGGTAAGCTCATGCATTTTTCTTGATGGCACAAAGTTATGTTTACTTGTTGGTTAGTGATAGTCGTGGTAGCCCTGATTAATTTCCAGGACCTTTCCTGTAACCTAGAATTGTTGGAATGAGTGCTATAGTTCGTCATACAAGTTCAAGTGTATGTCATTTAAAACTTGTTGTTTGTTTCAGGTAAACTCATTTGCTTTTTATTTTGCATAACCTTTGTTTACACATACCTTGCAGTAGCTTCCATAAGGTCATGAAGAATGCTGCCACACCTCTGTTGATGGTATTAGGCTGAAACATTCCAACCTATTTTTCACTCTATGGCAGGTTTAATTCTAGGCCTGGGCGGAAAACTACGCTACGCTCGCGTAGTTTGCGCAACTACGCGCTACGTGAATTGCACGTAGCACAGTGCAAAAATGCGTAGCGTAGCGGGCATTTTTGCTTGCTCGCGGTCCTCAACGTCAAGTTGGCGACCGCGAGCGAGCAAAATGACATCCCGGCGAGACTTTTTCTCGTTCGCGATCAGCAACATCAAGTTGCCGATCGCGAGCGTGGAAAATAAACCTCCCGGCGAGATTCTCAACGTGGGGAGGTCAGGTTTCTCATTGCGAGTGGTCGCGTATGCTCGCGACCGCTCGCGATGAGAAACTACCAGTCCGCGTTGAGAAACTGCCGCTCGAGTACAAATCTACTCGAGCGGCAGAAAACTGACCGCTTGCACTGTGCAAGATGCCGTTTGCAATGATTGCATAGTGCGGACAAGCATCCGGCACTGTGCAATCATTGCGAACAGCATTTCCTACCGCACTACGCAGTTCGCGTAGTGCTACGCGTAGCTCGCGTAGTGCAAAGTGCACTTCGCGTAGCTACGCGTAGCGCTACTACGCGGACTACACCCAGGATTATTTAATTCCCTCCTGTTCTAGCTTGCTTTTTAATCCTGGTCCGGGGTGCTCTAATAAAGCCTTTTGCGTACCCTGGAGCTAGTTTTATATCACATTTACTTTGATCTGCACCCCTCATCACATTCAGTTAATCTAAGGTATTTGTATACCTCTTCCTACCAAAAAACATTCCTGAGCTCCTCCCTCTCAGAGAGGTGTTGTAGCCTGCATTATGACTAGGTTCATAATGCGAGAAGGTTACCATATGATGAAGCATGCCACCTTCGAGTGAGTAAGGGAAACCGTCCTTTAAAAGGGACACTCAGGTAGCACTCTTCCTTCTCTTGTGTACCCAGCAGTTTGTCTTTTGTGTTGTTAGTGATTTAGCACATCAAGGCCAGGGGCTTCAAAGCCCTACTGCCTTTGATATGCAACTCCAGCTTTCCCCAGACCTGGGAGATTCCACCCCTGCACCGAGGCCCATCTGGCACCAGGACAGGCAGGAAATTAGCTATGCAAGTAGGCGCTTTGCACCACCAGGCTAGTCACACCCCTAAGGTGGGCTGCCTGATGTGCTCCATGAATGAAGGATTCCATCATCTTGATTTTGGCAGAATTAGGAACTCTGGGACAGGGTTATGCCCAGTACCCACAGGAACACAGGAAGGGGTCATTTAGAGGGTGTAGTAATGCCAATGGTAAGTAGCCCATTGGCTACCACCCTTCACCCCCTCAACACCCCTAAATTCAGTATTTAGGTGGTCCCCTGACATCAGGAAAGCAGATTTGCATGACTAAAGAAGAAGAAGGACAAAGAAGAGCCAAAGAAACAAGAACTATTGATTAACTGTGGAATTTGGTGCCAAACCCTGCCTGCTCGTGTCCCGACAATTGTGACAACCCGACTCGTCCTGCAGCTGTGCATCCTCCAAAAAGGTCTTGGAGGGCTGCTAGCACTTCGCCAACCATCCAGCATCTTTCTTGAAGTGGAGGAGCCACTTCCCAACCTGAAGGCACCAATCCCAAAGTCCAGTTCACCGTTCTGCTGACAACCGGGTCCACCAACACAGCAGCCACCCAAGAGAAGGTCTCCATGATCCAGAGGGTCAGATCTATCTCCCCCAAAAGTTTGGAGACGCCAGGCCCCCCAGGAACCATTCTACACCAATACCCGTGGTACCGGACCACTTGCAGAAGACAAGAGTTTTTTAGTGTCCAGCTCGGACATCAACACCTCCAAGACCAACCTACAGACGTGGGACCCCTGCACCAGAGAGACCATCACTGAGAGTGGCCCTGCTGTCCTGGTTTGTCTCCCTCTGCAGGTCTGACCAAGAGCCATGAGCGCCTACAATGCATGGGAACAGCCGACCAAAAACCCTCTTCACCCGAGCTACCCAGCCCGGGTCACAGAACACTGACTGTGCCCCCCTTCTCCCAAGACCCTGACAAACTGAGCCCCCTGTTGGGAGCTCCCGGATTTGTCCCCAAGTTCCCCTTTGGAGCCTGTTTCTAGGTGAACACCTTACTTTGTCAACGGTGTGGCATGCAAGGCTACCAACCGGTCCAGCACCCCTGCACCAGGACACTCCAGGACAGGTAAACTCAAACTGCTGGTGGATCTTGTGGCCTTGACCCCTTAGCACCTTAAGTCCTAAAGGGGACCCCCGAAATATGATTGCAAATACTTGTATGCAGTATATGTTTCTTTCTCCATAGGAAAGCATTACCGCGTAAAAGAGCATTTGTGTGACATTTTTGCTTAAATGTAAAAAGGGTTAATTCAAAAAGTACTCACCCGATTATGAAGTTCTTGCTGTTAAAAACGCTATAAAAATACATGTTATTTTTCTAAATTGGTCTCGAGTTTCTTCTTGAGTGTGTGTCTCATTTATTGACTCTGTGTGTACAACAAATGCTTAATACTACCATCTGATAAGCCTAAGTTGCTCACCCACACTACCACAAAAGAGAGCATTTGGGATTATTAATTTAAGCCCTGTAAACCAATAAGGGTCGCCTGGTCTTTCTACACAGTGTACCTCATTTTGGTACACTACATAACAAGCCAGCTTTCTGCATTGGTGGATCGGCAGTGGGGTACAAAACTTTGCATTTGCTGATACCACTTGGTCAATAGATGGTTCCATGAAGACACCCACAATTGAATTTAGTTCTTAACAATTTTTGAAACATTTTTGAATTTTGATTTTTTCCAAAGTTTTTTTAATCTGAACTGATAGGACCTTGTGTTAAGCCCCCAGTTCACTGTATTCAAATTTTCAAAAGGTATACTAGTAGTTGTGCTTTACAAGTCTGTTTTAGAATTTTTGTATACTTTCTAAAAAGGTCCCAACTTCATTAAAACATGTCAACCTGAGAGGACAGAGTCGAGGAACTCAACCTGACACCTTACCCGCAACTTAGTCTGAAGCAGCTAAAGAACCTCTGCAAGGTTTGGAAACGTGTAACTGGGTCTAGACCAACCAATGCACAATTCCAGCAGTTGCTTGCTGAGTTTGATAAAGCCCAGGCAAGAGAAGAAGACACTGACAACATAGATGATGACCATGTCAGTTAAGATGAGACTGCTAACATTACTCATGGGGATATCTCCCCTTCCAATACCCCAGAGGAAGAGGATAACAATAGGAACCCCTTCAATGAAATTGTACCTATAGGTGGGCCAAGCCACTTCAGGCCCCAAGAAGAACTAGAGGATCCAGACCAGGAGATGGAGCGACTAGCTATATGAGTAGCCCTGGATTCCAAAATCTTGGCCATAGTGAAAGAAAGGGCTGAAATGGGTGTAGCTCCCATGAATGGTGTCAGTAACAAGATAAATAGAAATAAAGAGGACACTTTTGATCTCAAAATCCCCAAAGGGCTTGTTCCCAAATATGTTGAGGGTGATGATATCACCAATGGTTGACAGCCTTTGAGAGGGTTTATAAAATGAAAAAGATCAACCAAAAGTATTGGGGCTATCTACTCTGGGAGCTTTTCTCAGGCAAGTGTAGGGATATACTCTTGACACTTAATGAGGAAGATGCTGAGTCCTATGACCTCGTGAAGGATACCCTGATTGAGGGCTGTGGACTTACCACTGTGGAGTACAGGATCGACCTCGAGTCAGTCCTGGGTTATTTTTGTTGATTTTTCAGTCAAAACACTAGGGGCCATATGTATCAAAATGTTGTTTTGCGATTCTCAAATAGCGATTTTTTGCGAATCGCTATTTGAGAATCGCAAAACGCAATGTATGTAGGATTTGCAAAAACTTTTGCGAATCCTACATATTCCTTAATTGCGAATCGCAAATTCCGATTCGCAATTAAGGAATACCTCCCCATTCATTCCTATGGGCCTAGAGGCCCATAGGAATGAATGGGGAGACATTCGCAATTTGCGAGTACCCATTAGGTACTCGCAAATTGCGAATGCAATTTCAAGGATGCAAGGGTGTCAAAAGGACACCCTGTTGCACCCCTGAAATAAGCATGGGTGCAGATGTGGCGCACATACATGCTCTAAGGGCATGTATGTGCGCCACATGGCACTTTGAAAAATGCAAAAAAAACTGAAGTTGGTGGCAATTTGCGATTCCTTAAGCCAAAATCGTACAACTTGGGTGCATCCTACATTGCATTTAAGGAATCGCAATTTGCGATTCCTTAAATGCGATTCATAAAATAGGGAATCGCAAATTTTGCGATTCCTTATTTGTGAGTGGGTTTTCCTTTCATACATTGCGCACAGCTAAATTGCGATCGCAAACGCTGAAATTCTGCAAATTTCAGTGTTTGCGATCGCAATTTAGCTTGATACATATGGCCCTAGGTGGTTGGTTAAAAGGGAGTAAGGTGCCAGACTATGATGTGCTTTCTAATTTATTTATGAAAGAGCTTCTGTTAAGTAACTGTACTTCTGAAAATTACATCAATACCTGGTGGACCTAGGTTTAGTCTCTCCCCAGGAGTTGGGGAAGAAGGCTGACCCTTGAAGTCAAGACTTGGGTGTCCACAAAGGCTCATGGTCGGGGTGACCAAAAGAAAGGGGCTTCTAACCTCTCCAAGGGAAAGATGTGAGACAGTCTAAATAAAAAGGTAAAGAGTCTTCTAAAGCCCCTTAAAAACCTGTTCAGGAGGTTGGGCCCAGAGACACTTCATAATCCAAGGCAGGGGTACCAAGGTAAGAACTGGGATTCAAAAAAATCTTGCTGTTTCAATTGTAAGGCCAATGGACACCGAACTGGGTACTTTTCTTGTCCCAAAAAGGGTTCCACTAGTGCACCCCCAGTTACCACTGGGGTGGTAAGTGTCCAGATGGGATCCTTGGTGTGCTCTGACCAGGCCAGAGAGCACACTGAAGCTACCTTGATCTCAGAGGGTGGGGTGGATGTAGCTGCCCTGGCTGTCTGGCCCAGTAACCTGGAGAAATACAGACAACAGCCACATATCAATGGGGTTAGAGTAGAAGCACAGATGGATACAGGTGCAAGTGTCACAAAGGTGGCAGAAAAACGGATATCCCCAGAGCAGTACTTGACGGAAGAAGCGTATGCAGTCACCAATGCTGACAGCCATACTAAAGTTCATACCATGGCTATGGTATCCTTAGAGTGGAGAGGGGTGACTGGACAAAAGAAGGTGGTTGTGTCCTCTACAATTCCTGTTGAATGGCTGCTAGGGAATGATCTGGAGCTAAGATCCCATGCAACCATGTTGGGAATACCTGAATGGATGTGTGTAAAAACAAGAGTACAGAGTAAAGTCGAGGGTGAAAAAGAGGATTTGGAGCATGGAAAAACGGCCCATTCCTGCAAGAGAAAAGGCAAGAAGGCTGGTAAATCAACTTCTGAGCAGCCACACGCTCAGGTCCCCTCTCCTCAGGGAGAAGACCTGTCAGCCCTTGAGGGAACTGACCCCTAGGAACTTGGGCCTTACTAGGCAGAGCTCCTAGGCCCTGGGGGACCATCTAGGGAAGAGCTGTGCTAGGGACAGAAAACTTGTCCCACTCTTGAGAGCCTGAGACAGCAAGCAGCCGCACAGGAAAAGGATGTCCGTGGCTCCCACAGGAGGAGGGGTTCCTGCATACTGAGACCAGAGATCCCAAACCTGGTGCCACTAGGAGAGTGGTAATGCCTCAGCAATACAGATTGTTCTTACTCTTATTGGCCCATGACATCCCCCTAGCTGGGCATCTTGGCCAGGCAAAAACTTGGAGTAGGCTAGTCGCCTACTTCTACTGTCACAGAAGGTGAAAGAGGTTTGTAACTCCTGTGTTTTCTGTCAAGCCAGTGGCAAAACAGGTAACCACCCAAAGGCCCCCTTAATCCCACTACCAGTGGTTGGGGTCCCCTTTGGAAGGGAAAGGGTTTGACATAGTCGGTCCACTTGACCCTCCAACAGCATCAGGAAACAGATTTATACTGGTTTTAGTGGATCATGCCACCACATATCCTGAAGCAAATCCACTTAGGACTGTCACTACTCCTGCAGTTGCCAGGGCCCTCATCAGTATCTTTACTAGAGTGGGCTTTCCCAAGGAGGTGGTGTCAGATAGAGGTAGTAACGTCTTGTTTTGCTACCTAAAAGCAATGTGGGCTGAGTGTGGGGTGACATACAAGTTTATCACCACATATTACCCACAAATCAATGGTCTAGTTGAGAGATTCAACAAGACAATGAAAGGTATGATCATGGGACTCCTTGAACAACTCAAAAGGAGATGGGATGTGCTTTTGCCATGCCTGTTTTTCGCCTACAGAGACGTGCCACAGAAAGGAGTGGGCTTTAGTCCCTTTGAGCTTCTGTTTGGTCATCCTGTGAGGGGACCACTATGTCTAGTGAAGGAAGGCGGGAAGAGAGCTCTCAAAGATCCCAAGCTAGATATTGTGAACTATGTGCTTGGCCTACGTTCAAGGATGGCTGAGTACATGGGTAAAGCAACCAAAACCCTTGAGGCAAGCCAAGAGCTCCAGAAGCTCTGGAATTGTCAAAAGGCTGCACTGGTGACGTTCCAAACAGGACAGAAGGTATAGGTTTTGGGTCCTCCAGGACAAATAGAGTGGCCCCTACCCTATCCTTGAGAGGAAAGGTGAGATCACTTACTTGGTTGACCTAGGCACTTGCAGGAGCCCTCACCTGCTCATCCATGTAAACCCCCTGAAGCCTTTCTATGACAGGGCTGATGTGGCCATGCTGATGGTCTCTGATGAGGATCAGGAAGAAGAGAGTGAACCTCTCCCCGACCTCCTCTCCCACAGTCCTAAAGATGGGCAGTTGAAGGAGTTGTCTTCTCAGACACCCTCTCTGCTCAACAGCAAGCTGCCTGCAGACAAGTTCTGAGGTAGTATGTAGGGCTCTTTTCCCTTACCCCTGGTCAGGCATCCTGGTGTGGACAGTGGAGACATCACACCTGTCAAAAAGAAAATATACAGACAGTCTGACCAAGTTAAGGAACGCATCAGGGCTGAAGTCAGCAAGATGCTGGAGTTAGGAGTGATTGAACCCATGAAAGTACCTGGGCTAGCCCAGTGGTCTTAGTCCCAAAGCCTCATTACAAAGGAGGTAAACCAGAGCTGAGGTTTTGTGTGGAATATAGAGGTCTCAATGCTGTTACCAAGATAGATGCACACCCTATTCAAAGAGAAGATGAATTAATTGATAGGTTGGGGCAGCCAAATTTCTCAGTACTTTGATTTCAGGGTACTGACAGATTGGTCTAGCCCAGTGGTTCCCAAACTGTGTGCCGTGGCTCCCTGGGGAGCCGCCAAACCTAGCCAGGGGAGCAGTGCACCAAGCACTTTAATGCATTTAATGTTGAAGGTTCTGTTGGCTTTAGTTAAACTAATTAGACTTAAACGCATGATGTAGATGATTTGTAAGTGACATGCCTAAAGCTGTAAAAGTAGTGCTTAATTGATGGCATGTGGAGGGAGATGACCTCCATATTTCACTGGATACCCACGTTCCAACACTCCCAAAGTAAGCGGAAGATGCCTGATTTATTTTGTTAGACTCGTTAATAGTTTCGTTTTTTTCCAAATGCATTTTACACCAATGCAAGTTATCAGGAAAGTACATTTGTCCTGTCAATTAAACACAGTAAGTATTATTAAGTATTGACATTTGTACTTCAATCATAGGTACTTCCAGTACACATTTCTTTCAGTACACACACATTTCTAGACAGGCCTTCTCTCTCCTGGAGCACAGGGAAGTAAAACACCATATATGGCATAATGCCAACATTTGGAAGCAAAAAAGAGAGACGTTTAAAAAAAAAAAACAAGAGGAATTGTTTTTACTTGCATTGATTTGGAGGCAATTTTAGGGAGGAGACAGCAAAAGTAGAGCTGTATGTGGTTTACAAAATTGTGAGTCACCCTGCTGAGACAGTGTATGCAAATATTCTTCTAGCGCAGAAACACTTTGGCAATGGGGCCTACATGCATAGGGGTGCTATCTAGCACTGTAAGTGGGATAAAAAAGTTTGAGAGGGTACTCTAAAAAGGCATTGGCAAATAAGTGTAACTAGGAATATTTTATTGGAGGCAGCGCCTCAGTAATACGAAACACCCTGCGTATATGATTATAATACCTTCATCAGCTTCATCCCAATCATTTTCAGGGAGAAAAATGAAAGTACTCCCGAGGCCGGGCTTACACCACTCCACCCTCCCCAAAAAACATAACAGTGGGGAGCCATGGGCAATGGCCAATGGGTCAAGGGAGCCGCGGGTCGAAAAAGTTTGGGAACCACTGGTCTAGCCCCAGGAGCAAAAGAGAAATCAGCATTCTTGACCCCAGATGGGCAGTTTCAGTTTACCGTAATGCCATTTGGATTAAATAATGCCCCTGCCACCTTCCAAAGGTTGGCCAACAAAGTCCTTGCTGGGTTGGAGTCTTTTAGTGCAGCATATCTTGATGATATTGCTGTCTATAGCTCCACTTAGCAGCATCACCTGATCCACTGTGGCAAGGTCCTTGATGCCCAGCAGAGTGCAGTCCTCACTATCAAGGCAATCAAGTGCCATATAAGGCAGGGATCTGTTGTATACTTGGGCCACCTTGTAGGTGGAGGCCAAGTTCAACCCTTACTTTCTAAGATCCAAACAATTGTGGACTGGGTAACCCCAAAAACTCAAACTGAGGTCAGGGCATTCCTTGGCTTAACTGGGTACTAAAGGAGGTTTGTGAAGGGGTATGGTACCATTGTGGCACCCGTCACAGAGTTGAGCACCAAGAAGCAACCAAAGAAGGTATACTGGACAGTGAGCTGTCAAAAGGCTTTTGACTCTCTGAAGGAAGCAATGTGACTAAGGCACCCATTCTAAAAGCTTCCGATTATTCTAAGCAGTTCATAGTGCAGCCGATGCCTCTGAGCATGGGATAGGAGTGGTCCTATCCCAGATCAATGATGCTGGCCATGGACAGCCTGTTGCTTTCATTAGCAGGACGTTACTCCCCAGAGAACAGCATTTGAGGGCCATTGAGAGGGAAGCCTTTGCTGTGGTTTGGTCCCTGAAGAAGCTGAGACCATACCTGTGTGAGCTCACTTCCCTGTGCAAACAGACTACAGGCCTTTCAGATGGCTGATGCAAATGAAAGGTGAAAACCCCAAACTGCTGAGGTGGTCCATCTCCCTACAAGGAATGGACTTTACAGTGGAGCACAGACCTGGGACTGACGATGCCTGTCTAGGTTTTTCCACTTAGAAGATTAAGACTCTCTTGGTAAAAGTTAGTCTTGTTCGCTTTCATAGGGGGGATGTTGTGTAGGAAAGTGCCCCTTTTTGCCATGGTCACTGTTAGGAATGGGGGCTTTTAGTTGGCAGGTTGTTACCATGTCCAAGTAGGGACCCATCTTCCTAGTCAGGATAAGGGGGATACACTTCTAAAAATAACCCCTGCTCACCCCCTTGTTAGCTTGGCACAAGCAGATAGGCTTATCTCAGAGGCAGTGTGTAAAGCATTTGCACATGACCAGCAGTAATACAGTGAAAACACTACAAAAGGATACCACACCAGTTTTAGAAAAATATCTAATATTTTATCTGTGCAAAACAAGATCAAAAACAATAAAAATCCCCCATACAGTTCTTAGAAATATCAATAAGCAAAAAAAGACTTAAAATACAGTTCCTTGAAGTCGATAGCTCCGCCCGGGGCTATCAGAGCGTTGTGAACAACAAATCTAAACAGTTTTGGCTGACAGCGGCATCGCAGGCTAGCTACGGTGTCGGGGAGACCCGCAAAAAGTACCTTTAGAAATGCAGAGAGTCAGTGGCCTCGCGCTGAGCCTCGAAGAGCCGGTGTCAGCAGGCGTCGGTTCCAGAGCTCGGTGCAGAAGTCATCGGCCCTTGAAGTCACACCTGTTGTAGATCGAACTCTGAGCAGTTGAAGTCAGGAGCGTTGGCTTCACCGGGCATCTGGGCTGTGGTGCGAAGTGCAGCGGTGCAGCGTATGGTGCCCTCAGGTCGTGGTGCAGGCAGCAGCTCGGTGACGTTTATCCAGCGGTGTCGGTGAGACCAGGGCTACGGTGTGAAGTGGTGCAGTGCTCGTTGTGGTGCTAGCAAGTCACGGTTCAGGCAGCGTTGTTGTTGCTGAAGTGTGGTCATCGGCAGATGAATGGGGGTCAATGGCGCCAGCATCTGTAGGCCAATGTTTCCGTGTGGGACGGGGCGGTGCGTCGTGTAACTTATGAGCGGTGCCCTCAGACCACGGTGCAAGCAGCGGCATCGATGTTGGCGTGGAGCAGTGGCGTCAGGGATACCAGGGTGGAGGTGTGAAGCAAGGCGGTGCAAAGTGCGGTGCCCACAGGTTATGGTGCAAGCAGCGGCTCAGTGGCGGCATCGGGTGTCGTTGTCGGTGAGACCAGATTTGAGGTGCGAAGTACTGCGGTGCCCTCTGCGGTGCCTTCGGGACATGGAGCATTCAGCGGCGTCGTTGACGGCGTTGGGTTGCTTGTTCTTCTGTTGCAGCACAAAACACACAGTTCCCAGTGCTGGTAGCAGATGAACTTGAAGTCTTTGCTGTTCCTGAGACTTCTTGAACAATGGGCAAGCTCTACCTCAAGCCCTTGGAGAAACTCAAGCGAAGAAGTTGCATAAAGTTCAGTCCAGTCCTTTCTCTGCCAAAGACAGAAGCAGCCACTGCAGGCCAACACAGCAAAGCACACAGCAAAGTGGTACTTTCTCCTTACAGCTTCTCCAGCTCTTCTTCTTGGCAGGTTCCTTGATCCAAAAGAGTTCTAAAGTCCTGGGGTCAGGTCCCCAATATTTATACTACATGTTCTCTTTGTGGCAAGGATCTCTGTGCCCATTCCAAACCAGTTCTACCCTCTCTGGCCCAGCTTCACTACAGGAGAGGGAGACAGCATTGTGCAGAGGAGACACTGCCTATTCAGGTGCTAGTGAAAACTCCTCCCACCACTCTAAATGCAGACCAGGCCTATTCAGGAAAGGCAGAACACACATCAACCCCCCATGTGACTGTCTACAGTGAATGCACATCCCCAGCCCCTGTCACACCAAAACCAGACAGTCAATACACAAACCAGCAGAGGCACACAGAATGGTTAAACAAGAAAATGCCTACTTTCTTAAAGTGGCATTTTCAAACACACAATGTAAAAACCATCTCCCTAAAAATATGTGTTATTAAATTCTGAGTTCAGTTAGCCTAAACTCCATTTCTCTATTTTGTCCCAATGGAAAGTTATACTTGTAAGATGTTACAAAGTGACTCCCATGTTAGCCTATGGAACAGATAGCCTTGCAATAGTGAAAAACGAAATTGGCAGTATTTCACTATCAGGACACGTTACACATGCCAGGAGATGTCCTACCTTTCACATACACTACACCCTGCCCAGGGCCTACCTGAGGGGTGCCTTACATGTAAGAAAAGGGAAGGTTAGGGCCTGGCAAGTGGGGGCACTTGCCAGGTCGACATGGTAGGACCAAACTATGCGCAGAAACTGCAGTCGCAGGTCTGAGACACCTTTGAAAGGCTGCTTGTGTGGGTGGCGCAATCAGTGCTACAGGCCCACTAGCAGCATTTGATTTCCAGGCCCTGGGCACACACAGTGCACTATACTAGGGACTTAGTAGTAAATAAAATAAGCCAAATATGGAAACACCAATCCATAAACACAATTTACAGTAGAAGCACTTGCCCTTTAACAGTGAGAAAGTGTGCAGATGCACTAAACCAGCAAAATGATGTCCAACGCGCCATTAAAAACAGGAGGCCAGAAAGCAAAAAGACCCGGGAAACATGCCAAAAGATGGCCGGTCTAACAGTCACCCCCACATTTTGCCATAGTCACCACTACTTTTTGCCATGGTCACCCCCACTTTTTGCCTGGCATGTGATGCAATTTTGACTGAAGATCACTGTGTTCCTGCTAACCAGGTCCCCAGTGTTCTTTCCCTAAAACAAGATAACCGTTCAGTTGTACCCCAATTGGCAAGACCTTTAGCGTCTCTGTAAGTTCATAGTAAATGGTACCTCTGGTATGGGAATGGGTACTAAAGAGGGTACCTGCGGGCTTCAACCTGTATTGTGCCACCCTAAAGGACCCACCACCAAGCTCTTGCAGACTGCCATTGCAGGCTGCGTGAAATGGTGCAAACAAATGTAAATACATGACATGACACACACCCAGTGTGCCATACCCACAGACACTGCATGCAATATATGTAAATCACCCCTGCAGCAGGCCTTATAGTCCTAAGGCAGGGTGCATTATTTTACATGTGAGGACGTATCTGCATGAGAAGATATGCCCTTGTGCTGTCTAGTTCAATTACTAGAGAGTACAAGTGAACCGGGAAGCCATCTTAAGTATATGTACTGGGCACTGGTCATTGCGAGTTCCCCAGCTACATGGTGGCTTCACTGAAACCTATAGTGTTTGTTATCAAACACCTTGGGGGTCATTACGATGGCGGACGGAAAAGCCCTCTGACCGCCGTGGTTCTGTAAAAAAACGCCTACATGTTCCGCGGCAAAACCGGCGGTGACATTACGATGAAATGCTTGCAAACTCCGACCGGGGCGGTCTGACTTCACAATATTCCATGTGCCACGTCCGGAAAACCAGAAAATCCGACCACGGCAGACGGAAATGCTGCGGAAAGCATGAAAAAGGCCGATCCTCACGCGGAATGACCGCAAGTGAAATTATGATAAGATGGCGGAGCAGGCGGAATGATCATTGATTTCCGACCGCTGGGGTCGCGTGAAAAGATGAATGCCAGTCGAATGCAACTACTCAGCAAGGCCTCCAAGTGTGCATGTTCTTTCTGCTGCCCTCAAACACATCTGACACACCCCAATGATACACCCCCAAGTTATTGAAAACCAATGAAATCCCAGGTCAACAAGGAGAACACACCTGACAGGCATTCCTCATTTTGACACACCCACATAGCTGAGTATAAAACCAACCCCTTCCCTGACCAGCATCCTTTGCACAACTCCAGCAGTGAAGGGCCATACACCACAGCTGAAAGGAGAGGCAAAGCATCACACATCACACCACCACAACCACCCACACCAACACCACCAACACACACCTCACACATCTCCACCACCACCTTCCTACCTGCACTTGTCACTTATTTGCACATCACACACCATGGCACAGAAAAAATGCCTAAATTCACAGACAATGAGTTGTCAGTGATGGTAGAAGAAATAATTAGAGTAGAACCACATTTGTTTGGAAGCATGGTCCAACAGACCCCACTAGTCAGACAAAATCAAATGTGGGAAAGGATAGTCAACAAAGTCAATGCAGTAGGGACCACCCTGCGCACACAGCATGACATCAAGAAGAGGTGGCATGACCTAAAGACCAGGGTGAAATACTGTGCCAACAGGAACCATGAGGCGGCTCAGAGGACTGGCAGTGGCCCTCCCATTCCACCACTAACATTCACTGAAGGGGAGGAGAAGGTGCTTTCCATACTGCATCCAGAGAGTCTCACATGAATAGCTGGGGGAGTAGAGGCTGGTAAGTACCAACAAATGTATCCCATCACACTGCTATGTACTGTCTTGTACAACTATAAAGTTATACTTTCTAGAGCTAAATGCACTTATGTACAACACTCTCTTCCCAACACATGTAATCACATATCTACCATTCCTTTCCACTTATTCACCTCAAATGTAGCTAGCAATATTTCCATGGGGGTATGTGTACAGGTAGCCAGCACTACAACTCCCACCAGGCACCCTTGTCTCACAACTGAGCAGGATGGAACACTCCCCCACCCCAGAAGTCATGTGTAACCTATTACCTTTCCCTGCTCCACTTCACAGGGAGGTAGCCCTCTCAACAGGGAGGGGTGTGTGTGGACAGACAGCCAGCACTACAACTCCCACCAGGCACCCTTGACTCACAGCTGAGCAGGATGGAACACTCACCACCTCCAGAACCACGTGGCAGCCATTTCAGTGCTCTCCTTCACCTTACAGGTAGGTAGCCTTCTCAATAGGAAAGGGGGGGTGTGGGTAGTCAGCCAGCACTACAACTCCCTTCAGGCACTCTTGTCTTACAGCTGAGCAGGATGGAACACTCACCACCCCCAGAACCATGTGGCAGCCATTTCATTGCTCTTCCTCACCTTACAGGTAGGCAGCCTTCTCATGCTCACTTGCATCACCCCTGAGCAGGATGGAACACTCCCCCCACCAAGAACGATGTGGCAGCAATTTCATTGCTCTCCTTCACCTTACAGGTAGGCAGCCTTCTCATGCTCACTTGCATCACCCCTGAGCAGGATGGAACTCTCCCCCACACCCAGAACCATGTGGAGTTATTTCATTGCTCTCCTTCACCTTACAGGTAGGCAGCCTTCTCATGCTCACTTGCATCACC